>JAVYIG010014962.1:0-38531 GCA_035222895.1 Strongylocentrotus droebachiensis | reverse complement strand
GGTACAGGAACGACCAGCAACGAAGCCATGTTGGTGTGCAGACAACATCTCATTTGTTGATAGGTGTTTGATGATGTGCTTTCTCACCATGCACTCAAATATCTTGCACACAACGCATGTGAGACTCACTGGTCTATAGTTTCTGCTTTCTTGCTTGTTTCCTTTTTTGAAAATGGGTGTAACATTAGCTTATTTCCAGTCCAAGGGTAATTCTCCCCTTTTCTAAGCTCAATTTGAACAAGAGTGAAAGTGGCACATCAAGAACGCCTGCCAACCTTTGCAGTAAACGTGGATGCAATCCATCAGGTCCTTGAGACTTATTTGGTTTCAGATTCCTCAGCAACTCGAACACGTCTGATGGTACGACGGCAAAGCTTGTTAATGCTGATTCAAAGTCAATTTCAGGAGGAGTCGGCATATTCTGCAAATCTTCGCGGGTGAACACACTAATAAAGAAGTCTTGCAGTACTTGGGCTTTTTCTATGTCTTTTTCAGTAGTGGTTCCATCCGACTTAATAAGACTGCCGATACTTTCTCGAGCGGTGGTTTTAGTCTTAACGTATGACCAGAAGGCTTTGGGATTTTCCTTGACTCCAGATGCTATATCTTTCTCCAATCTTCGCACTGCCTTCTTGCACATCCATTCAACTTGGTTGCTTGCTCGGGTGTACATTTTGCGGTCCTCTTCTGTCTTAGTCCGTCGTCATCTTCTGTAAAGCTGGTGCTTCGTTTTTGACATTTGCCAATGTGGCTGAGTCCATCCATGGTTTCTTACATTGACCTTTTCTGATGTCTTTTTTTGGAGTGTATCCGTCTGAAACCTCTAGCACCTTATCTCTAAAGAAATTCCAAGCATTGTCCATAGTTTTTGGAGGAAAATTCGCATTTCCAGTCAATTTTGCTTAGTTTCTCTGCCATACTGTCATAGTCTGCCTTAGCATAGAGATACTTCACAGTATTTTCTTTTTCATTGATTTGTCCTCCTCTGATATGAAAAATCAGAGTGCAGTGGTCGCTCTTGCCTATTCCTGCTGTTGTTTCAACAAGGTCTAATACATTTGATTGCTGACCAAAGCGATGTTTAGTTGGTTGGTGCTGATGCTGTATAAGAAATGCATCTCTTGTTGCCTCTAGGAATTGTATGTACAGGTACCGGCAGATCATCACACTCTGTTGGCTTTCATAAAAGCTACAGGTAGATACCAATCATTATAGCTAACGAGTTATAACTCATAATAATAATACATAACATTTATTAGGCGCTTAATACGGGTGTTTCTAAGCGCACCATTGTCTGACTTAAAATTACAACTAAAACTTATAATAAACACACAAAATATAAATCTGTTCTTTATTCAATAAATCATGCATATATAATGACAAAAATAAAAATGAGATCAAACATAAGGTCAAACATAAGATCAAACAAAAGATCAAACAAACAAAGAATAAGATGGTGTGCACCTCCTTTGACCGACTCACAACTGCAGAATAGCATTCATGAATTAAAAAGGTGCGTTTTCAGCAAGGACTTAAACTGGTCAAGAGAATGAGTATTGTGAATATGCGCTGGTAATTTATTCCAAAGGATAGGGGCATTTACTGAAAAAGCTCGATCGCCATAGTTTGTAACAGAACGAGGTCCAAGGGTTAACTGCAAGGTTGATGATGATCGAAGAGGTCTTAAAGAACGAGAAGAACGTAAGGAAATCAAATCTGAAAGATATTTAGGGGCTTGGCCATGGAGAATTTTGTATGTCAGAAGAAGAACTTTAAAAGTTATACGATGGTGTATGGGAAGCCAATGGAGAGAACGCAATATTGGGGTAATGTGCTCACATTTTCTCGAGAGAGTAACAAGCCTTGCAGCAGTATTCTGAATTCTTTTGGAGTGGAAGTAAGTATGAATGAGGAAGGCCAGAAAAAGTTGAATTACAATAATCAAAATGATTTTGAGGAACTCAAATCCTACAAGCTATATGTTTTTTAATAAGTTCCTTTTTTCACATGTAATTTCCAAATTGTTTAGTGTAAATGCCATACAAACTTATGCTGTGTAGATGTCTTTATTGCTCACAAATAATATGTTGTAAATATGCTGTTTTGTTAATGATTTTTTTTTTTCATGTGAAATAAAAGAAACTAAACTAAACTAAAACTGAATCATATCTGATTGATACACGTCTGTAAAAACACAATTACACACACAATTTACGTCACCGCTTCAGCCAATTTGAAGTGCCCATACGTATAGTGATTACAACCTTCAAAAATTCATAACTTTCTTGATATTCAGTTAGATTTAATTGAAACTTTCATCAGTTTTCCCTTCAACCTAATGTAGTCTAAAATCTGACCGGCTTTATTTTAACAAGCTTCCAGGACTATTTCCCCGATATCTCCCCTACCTGCTGCAAGAAGATAGCGTGATCAAAATTATGAAAGGTTCCTAAATTCTCTGTGAAATTATCCACGAATTCGTACGTACGCCCAGCTTTGGCGTCCAGTCTTTTTGGGGCCTGGGCCATCGATATTAGTGGTGCTTGGGGAATGGCTCAACGCCATCGGCATAGTAGAGTTTGGCCAACCCGGTTCGATTCGGGCACAATACGGCAAATACTGCTTTGTTGAGCAAGCACAAAACAGAAGAAAATACGCCATGTTGAGACCAAGTAAAACTAAGTTGAACAAACTTTGTGATTTACGCCATCTTCGGCTTGCAGCAGGTAGGGCTGGGAGATATCCGAAATAAAATAGATAAAAACCGGTTACATTCTGGACTAGCCCATACGTTCCCATGAAGAAGAAAAAAGAAAGTGGATTAAAAAAAAAATGATCCACTTCTACTCTATGCTTTATTAATCAAGTATAGAAGTATTAGGGCTATTCCACATGGACATCGAAATGCTCTTTTCTGTTCAGTAGATCGGTTGTTCACGAAACTAATTCTATAGGTCTAGTATAGACCTTAGTTTGCCAAACCTTTGGTTTCCTGGAAGTATCCTAAGCGTATATCTTTTTTAAATAAACAAATTTTGTTCATTATTTGGTGAAAAAAGGTGACAGTGAAATTAAATTTCACGTATGCGTCGCATTGTTTTCCTTTGCTGAACGGTAAAGTTAAAAAAAAATCCATACCCTTTTACACGTAATCACAGGTCACCTATACATTATTTCAGCTAAATATAGTACTAAAAAATGTATAAAAAACTCTTATCATGATTGTGCTAGTTAAACTCTGTTAATAACAATGTTATTATAACAAATTGTAAGGGTTGTAAATCTTGTCCCTTATTCAAAACTTACCCTGAAATAATTAAGAGAAGTTAAAGGTATTTCCGATTTCATTCTGATAAGTGAAATCATGCACTGAATAAGAAACGAAAGAGTGAAAATTATTATTTGCATTGTGTAAATTATTTTCATATTTAAGAAATGGGTAAAGAGAAACATTTTTTTCCATTTACTTTGGTTGTAAAAAAATATCCACTTTAGTACCACTGTACAATTTGATAAAATTCTTATAGAATCATTTTTTTCTCTCTCAGCGGGTACGATGGCCTAAACTACTCAAGTTCCTTTAACTTCAGTTGTAATTTCGACAACTGTAAATGTGGTCTCTTTATAGCATCCGGTATGGAATAACCAAACAATCTAAGATCACGATAGAAGAAAGAGATAAGGGACTTGAAGACATCGTTCGGGATGGTGCGGTAGTACTTCACTATGTTCTCATCGCTGGAACTGTTTGTGATTGGCTTTGCAGGATCAGTATCTGGGTACTTGAGCGAGGAATCGTTCGTCGCCGATCTTAAAAATGTCTCTGAATCCTCTTTCACGGTTTCGTACTTTCCGATGAAGTCGTACTCGACCAGACATGGGTGACATACATGTAACTCGTATTGAACGGTCCAGTGATCGTTTTCTGTTTTCTGCGCGATGACGAATCGAACAAACTCCAGAAAGGAATATGGTTGAGTCTTCTTCCTCCCTTTCAGATATTTGGGATCGGTTTTGATAAACCACTGGGTAACAGAATGACAAAAGGGGCATTGCCAGCGATCCTGCGGATTCCTACCATCCATCTTTTCGCGATAGGCCGACAGCAGGCGTGAAAAAGGATTGCGAACAAACAGAAAGTTAGTGTAGTCTTGGAGTTTCTGATTGGCCTCTGTCTGTTCCAGTTGGCCCGGTGTCTTGAATGCAGAGTTGGATTCCTTGTGCATACTTTTCCGACGGTCCTTGATATCGACGATGCCGTAGGCCACGAGGAAGGGTTGCTTCCAGCTAGTGCACCCTACCTTTTGCACATAGCAATACAGCAAGCGATACTTATCAATGGCAAGGGTGTGCTGCAGTGAGGCGAGTGCCTTTTTGGTCAGCTTGCGGTCTCTCGATGGATGTATGTTGAATTCGGAGCAAGCCTTACGTAGGACACTCTTGCGCACTTTCTGCCGATTAAGGACATCAATGTGCAACTGTGCAATGAGAAATCAAACAAAACAACGAAATTAACACAGACTTTGTTTTATAATCCATTTCCCACTATCACATGGATTGAAGTCTTTCGTCTTCTTTGTGAATGGCTGATCGTCAACGAAACGGAGTTAAGGTCTTTGACAACTCTGCTTGATGTTGCTACGGCCAGTGAAAACGAATTCGCTTTAAGCTTTACAAATATGTGTCATTTATTAATCATATTTGAGATTAAGTTATGATAAAACATCGAGGATTCTCGGTTTAGTTTTTTCTGGGACGCACTGTAGCGTCGAATTGAGAAGCGCCATATCCTGTCGCCATATCCTATGCAGAAAGCATCATGCACCTAGATTATTGGAAGTTACGGTATTTGCTTCGGTGAATTCACGTTGGTTGTAGAATTTACAACTTTGCACTCGCTTCAAATTGAATAGAGTAGTTAAGTGTGATGTCATCAAAAAACTATTTTTAGAATTTCTCAATGTTTACTTCATTTTCTGAAAGAGCATTAAAAAGAATGTCCAAATGTCGAAAATCAATTGAATATGTTGAGTATCGAGATATGACCATCTGAATAAATAGATTTCCTATAGGAACTCAGTGTTATTTTGCAATTTTTTCTCAATGATTATTTTTTACCTTCATTGTGTTTTTTGCTTTTTCTTCAAGTTCAGCTGGGCGATCTTTAACGACAGCTGGGCGATCTTCAAACGACTGCAAGGCGATCTTCAACGACAACAACAATTCCTTCCGATTCGTCATATGTCTTATCATCATACTTCTGTATGATGCTGGGGAACATTGGACCCGAGTCGTCCGAGGCTACATGAAAGAAATATATTCAATTCATTTTAATTATATTCTGTTTGATTCAGATGAATTTATTCTTTTCAAATGACTACATAACTCTATTCTAATGATAACATCCAAAAAACGACGAAAAACCCTAAATCGAAAAATTCACCTCTGGAGTATGGTTTTTTTTAACACCTGCCGAAATGTTACCGATTTTTGCAGTGTAAATCGAAACTTCGGTCGGATGGCGGTTTTACGTCACGTGACTCTCCTCGTTTCTGTACGATCGCACGCAGAGTAGCAACAAGTCGCGCATGCGCACTTCTCACCAAAAAAAATCGGTATAAGCAAACCAATGTATTTTATGGATTATAAATGCCTCCATCAAAATCTGTTGGATGCCCCTTTTCCGTTGAAAAATGCCCATTTCCCATTCTCATAAGTGTCTTTCTTCCTCCCTGGTGAATGCCTCTTTTTAGGGTGTAAGAAGTGCCCCATTCTCATCTCTGATAATTACCCTTTAATAGTACTTTGACACGTGCTTCTTTTTTTCTTCTAATAATTAGTGACTTATCCCTTTCGATAAGTGTCCCCTTTTCAACTCATAATTAAACGTGCTCCTAATTTAAAGCGACTATATATAGAGCACTTCTCTCCCAAAGCTCACTCGTTCACACTTATAGATGATATAATTATGTTACTTATCAAAGGTCTTTTCAGTCTTCCGTTATGTGCTTAATCCGCTATAAGGACTTTTTTCTTCTCCCAGATGTAATTTTCTCGCACTGCGACCTCAAAAATCTTTAGATTGTGCTCGCTCGCCAATAATTATTCAGACCATCACACCCAACTGCAAAGTATGAAGCTTCAGCAATATGATGTATAAAAAGAAACAAATATTGAAATCATCCCTTTGTAGGTGCCCTTTTTTGTTGGTGCCCCCCCCCCCCCACCCCCACTTTGGAAGGTCGGTCCGCCGCCCCTGGACACGTGTCATTCGCTGGAAGGGATAACTGATTTTTAAAAGGCGCATATCGGGCTATTGTTCCAACCTTTGAAACCACAATGGCATATCCCAAGTACACATCTCCAACAAATATTTTAAAAGGGATAGGCCTATGTAAATATTTAATTAACCAAACAAGTCATGCGAAGTAGCGGGTGAAATGCTTTGTAACTGCCTATATCCGATGCCTATATTTTAAAATTCATTTTGGATTGGATTGAAAGAAAGTGCCCCTCATGGAAACTATGACCTTGTTGAATATATTTTATTTAAAAATTGTTCCCCCTATTTTACAAAAATGCTGGATCCACCCGTGTATATCCAGTGTTTTATTGTAAGATGGCTATAACATTATTTCTTTCATTCCATTGGCTATGGTGATAACCGTACATAGTTCATCAAATCACCAACAGATTGCGTTGCTGTCACTACTTCATTTGTTTCAGGATTCAATGTAGGTTTAACAGTCATTTTAGTAGATCGAGCGCTTAAAAAAAAAGTCTAATTAAAGCATGTATTTCGGATTCGGAAGCAGTAGAGTTCAATTCTAATGTAAAGGAATTCATTTTGACGGAAGTTCATTTGACTGGATATGAAAAGTCTTATATTGTTCGTGAAATAAGCCACCCCTGTGTACAAGTCTATGGAGCGATCTCCATAGGGTTCTACACAGAGGTGGCTTAATTCACGACCAATATAAGACAGTTTTATAAGACAGTTTTAATAAGATTCATGATATCTATAAGCTACTTCAACAATAGGTAACTGTCTGAAAGTGGCAGTGTGGTCTTGAAGAGGAGGGAAATGAGGGGTAGATAATATCAACGGGTTAATTGCCTAATTCAGTTTATGAAAACTAAGAGGTGGCTTATTTCACGACTAGGGCGTTATATCACTCGATTTGGGCATGTTGCTTCTTTAGAATAGTCTGGTGACGACGGAATAAAGTGATTTAAACAGGTTAATTACCTTCAGTTTTTCAAACTAAGTCTGGCTTATTTCACGACCAATATTATGATCATCAAATAATCACCTCCAACCATGTAAAAGTCTATGGTATTTGATTGGATTGTAGTATCAGTGTTTGTGACATAGGTTTCGTCATTTAACTATAAATACCACAGATTATTTGATGATAATGAGAATGTTGCATGCCATTGCCCATGTTATAATATAGCATTATTCAGAACTGTAGAGGGCGAAGTACATTCGCACTCACTTTCAATGAATACATAATACATAACTCACAAGATAAGATGTTTATACAATCATAGTTTATTAGCGAGTTGTGCATACTGCACATGATACATACAGTGTAGATATTATAATTATCGGGGTAGCAAATTACACAATGAAGGTTTTAGTACTTAAATTAAGTTGTTTATATTAATCTCCAATCTTGTTGCTCAGACATACGTGTTTAATAATAAGAGCATGATGTTTAGGTACGTTACTTTATATTACATTGTGGTTGGTTATGATACATGTATTTAGTAGTTTATGCTTGACAAGAAATGCTGAAGCTCATAATGATAACAAGGTATTTGTTTAGTAAGCACTGTGCTTTCTATAAGATGGGTACCTGCTTGCAATAGTTAATTGCTTGTCATTTATTATTAAGTGTGCGATGTTATTTATGCACATTTGCATGGTTTGGTCCAGAATGTTAAGGTCAAGTTAGACACCTAATACCAAAGTTGAAAGGTTAATAGGACATCAATTGATATACTTTTCTTTGGCTTTGTTTTATAGTTCTTACGGCAACATCGTACGGCAACATGTAAAGCGACTTCCAAGTTGATGGCTAAATCAGCTAAATCGGCGTCATCTATCAAGTTAACGGCTTATTCGATATTCGAGAGTAAGATTGTAAGCCTGTAAACTTTCTTCAAAGAATGATGACAATAAAGGAAGCATGATTAAAGTGCCCGTATACAAGACCTGTGACTGTATTCATTTATGTGGTGTAAGCGTGTCATTAATCGAGAGGGGCAGGCACATGATTACAACTTTCAAAAATTCATTACTTTCTTATATTCAGTTAGATTTAATTGAAACTTTCATCAGTTTTCCCTTCAACCTAAAGTTGTCTAATATCTGACCGGCTTTATTTTAACAAGCTTTCAGGACTATTCCTGATCTCTCCTCTACGTGCTGAAAGAGGATGGCGTGATCAAATTATGTAAGTTTCCTAGAATCTCTGTGAAATTATCCACGAATTCGTACGCCCAGCTTTGGCGTCCAGTCTTTTGGGGGCCTGGGCCATCGATATAGTGGTGCTTGGGGAATGGCTCAACGCCATTAGTATAGGAGAGTTTGGCCAACAGTGACCCGGTTCGGTTTGGGCACAATAAGGGAGTTTACAGATACAATCTGCGCATGGGCAGATAAAGGTCATTTGTACCAAAAAGGTAAAACCCACAGAGATGAATACTGGATATGCGCTCATGAAAGTTATGTAACATTATTCATTTATGCACCAACGGTACATTCTATGATACGCAGGTGGAAGTATTCTTTTCAAGAGGGCAAACAAAAGGTATTCATGAAGCACATCCAGGACTTTGGCAGTTATTATTCTAATATGCCTCAAAGTGGAACTTCTCCATGTGTAAAACATCTGTGGATATTTGGGGTCATTATTTTGTACCATGTGCTATCTGTAAACTCCCTTATACGGCAAATACTGCTTTGTTGAGCAAGCTCAAAACAGAAGAATATACGCCATGTTATGACCAAGTAAAACTAAGTTGAACAAACTTTGTGAATCATGCCATCTTCGGCTTGCAGCAGGTAGGGCTGGTAGATATCCAAAATAAAATAGATAAAAATGGACTAGCCCATACGTTCCTATGAAGAAGAAAAAAGAAAGTGGATTTTTTTGAAATAAATGATCCACTTCTACTCTATGCTTTATTAATCGAGTATATAATTATTAGGGCTTTTCCACATGGACATCGAAATTCTCTTTTCTGTTCAGTAGATCGGTTGTTCACGAAACTAATTCTTAGTTTACCAAACCTTTGGTTTCCTGGAAGTATTCCTAACCGTATATCTTTTAAAATAAACAAATTTTTGTTCATTATGATGGTAAAAATAGGTGACAGTGAAATTAAATTTCACGTATGCGTCGCATTGTTTTCCTTTGCTGAACGGTAAAGATTAAAAAAAAACACCTTAACCCTTTTACACGTAATCACAGGTTACCTTTACATTATTTCACCTAAATATAGTACTAAAAAATGTATAAAAAACTCTTATCATGACTTGTGCTAGTTAAACTCTGTTAATAACAATGTTATTATAACAAATTGTAAGGGTTGTAAATCTTGTCCCTTATTCAAAACTTACCCTGAAATAATTAAGAGAGGTTAAAGCTATTTCCGAATCCATTCTGATATTAAGTGAAATCACTGAATAAGAAACGAAAGAGTGAAAATTATTATTTGCATTGTGTAAATTAATTTTCATATTTAAGAAATGGTAAAGAGAAGCATTTTTTTCCATTTACTTTGGTTGTAAAAAATATCCCCTTTCAGTACCACTGTACAATTTGATAAAATTCTTATAGAATCATTTTTTTCTCTCTCAGCGGGTAACGATGGCCTAAACTACTCAAGTTCCTTTAACTTCAGTTGTAATTTCGACAACTGTAAATGTGGTCTCTTTATAGCATCCGGTATGGAATAACCAAACAATCTAAGATCACGATAGAAGAAAGAGATAAGGGACTTGAAGACATCGTTCGGGGATGGTGCGGTAGTACTTCACCATGTTCTCATCGCTGGAACTGTTTGTGATTGGCTTTGCAGGATCAGTATCTGGGTACTTGAGCGAGGAATCGTTCGTCGCCGATCTTAAAAATGTCTCTGAATCCTCTTTCACGGTTTCGTACTTTCCGATGAAGTCGTACTCGACCAGACATGGGTGACATAACTCGTATTGAACGGTCCAGTGATCGTTTTCTGTTTTCTGCGCGATGACGAATCGAACAAACTCCAGAAAGGAATATGGTTGAGTCTTCTTCCTCCCTTTCAGATATTTGGGATCGGTTTTGATAAACCACTGGGTAACAGAATGACAAAAGGGGCATTGCCAGCGATCCTGCGGATTCCTACCATCCATCTTTTCGCGATAGGCCGACAGCAGGCGTGAAAAAGGATTGCGAACAAACAGAAAGTTAGTGTAGTCTTGGAGTTTCTGATTGGCCTCTGTCTGTTCCAGTTGGCCCGGTGTCTTGAATGCAGAGTTGGATTCCTTGTGCATACTTTTCCGACGGTCCTTGATATCGACGATGCCGTAGGCCACGAGGAAGAGTTGCTTCCAGCTAGTGCACCCTACCTTTGGCACATAGCAATACAGCAAGCGATACTTATCAATGACAAGGGTGTGCTGCAGTGAGGCGAGTGCCTTTTTGGTCAGCTTGCGGTCTCTCGATGGGATGTATGTTGAATTCGGAGCAAGCCTTACGTAGGACACTCTTGCGCACTTTCTGCCGATTTAGGACATCAATGTGCAACTGTGCAATGAGAAATTAAACAAAAGAACGAAATTAACACAGACTTTGTTTTATAATCCATTTCCCACTATCACATGGATTGAAGTCTTTCGTCTTCTTTGTGCATGGCTGATCGTCAACGAAACGGAGTTAAGTTCTTTGACAACTCTGCTTGATGTTGCTACGGCCAGTGAAAACGAATTCGTTTAATAAAATTATGGAAATGCAAGCTTTACTCTAAACAAACAGAACTTATATTTCTGGCTCATTTTACCTGATCTTGTTGTGATAATAATTTATGAAAGCGCAGAAAATTAACTTTCTAGAAATGCGATGTCCTCTTTGAAATTCAGATACCGTACGTTCGCCAAATGAATGTTTGGTACCCTTTCTTCAAATTGCTTTAATCACTTATGCGTGAAATATGCACCATATGAGTTGCATCAAATGAAAAGGGAGGATTTAAACTTAACAAATATGTGTCATTTATTAATCATATTTGTGATTAAGTTATGATAAAACATCGAGGATTCTCGGTTTAGTTTTTCTGGGACGCACTGTAGCGTCGAATTGAGAAGCACCATATCCTGTCGCCATATCCTATGCAGAAAGCATCATGCACCTAGATTATTGGAAATTACGGTATTTGCTTCGGTGAATTCACGTTGGTTGTAGGATTTACACCTTTGCACTCGCTTCAAATTGAATAGAGTTGTTAAGTGTGATGTCATCAAAAAACTATTTTTAGAATTTCTCAATGTTTACTTCATTTTCTGAAAGAGCATTAAAAAGAATGTCCAAATGTCGAAAATCAATTGAATATGTTGAGTATCGAGATATGACCATCTGAATAAATAGATTTCCTATAGGAACTCAGTGTTATTTTGCAAATTTTTCTCAATGATTATTTTTACCTTCATTGTGTTGCTTGCTTTTTCTTCAAGTTCAGCTGGGCGATCTTTAACGACAGCTGGGTTATCTTCAACGACTGCAAGGCGATCTTCACCGACAACAACAATTCCTTCCGATTCGTCATATGTCTTATCATCATACTTCTGTATGATGCTGGGGAACATTGGACCCGAGTCGTCCGAGGCTACATGAAAGAAATATATTCAATTCATTTTAATTATATTCTGTTTGATTCAGATGAATTTATTCTCTTCAAATGACTACATAACTCTATTCTAATGATAACATACAAAAAACGACGAAAAACCCCAAATCGAAAAATTCACCTCTGGAGTATGTTTTTTTTTAACACCAGCCGAAATTTTACCGATTTTTGCAGTGTAAATCGAAACTTCGGTCGGATGGCGGTTTTACGTCACGTGACTCTCCTCGCTTCTGTACGATCGCACGCAGAGTAGCAACAAGTCGCGCATGCGCACTTCTCACCAAAAAAATCGGTATAAGCAAACCAATGTATTTTATGGATTATAAATGCCTCCATCAAAATCTGTTGGATGCCCCTTTTCCCGTTGAAAAATGCCCATTTCCCATTCTCATAAGTGTCTTTCTTCCTCCCTGGTGAATGCCTCTTTTTAGGTGTAAGAAGTGCCCCATTCTCATCTCTGATAATTACCCTTTAATAGTACTTTGACACGTGCTTCTTTTTTTCTTCTAATAATTAGTGACTTATCCCTTTCGATAAGTGTCCCCTTTTCAACTCATAATTAAACGTGCTCCTAATTTAAAGCGACTATATATAGAGCACTTCTCCCCCAAAGCTCACTCGCTCACACTTATAGATGATATAATTATGTTACTTATCAAAGGTCTTTTCAGTCTTCCGTTATGTGCTTAATCCCCTATCAGGATTGTTTTTTCCTCTTTACAGATGTGTAATTTTTCGCACTGCGACCTCAAAAATCTTTAGACTTGTCCGCACATCCCAAATGAATATTCAGACCATTACATCGAACTGCAAAGTATGAAGCTTAAGCAATATATTGTATGATAAATAAAGAGAAACAAATATTGAAATCATCCCTTTGTAGGTGCCCTTTTTTGTTGATCCCCCCACCCCCACTTTGGAAGTCGGTCCGCCGCCCCTGGGCACGTGTCATTCGCTGGAAGGGATAACTGTGTTTTTTTTCAAAGGCGCATATCGGGCTAATGTACCCAACCTTTGAAACCACAATGGCATATCCCAAGTACACATCTCCAACAAATATTTTAAAAGGGATATGTAAATATTTAATTAACCAAACAAGTCATGCGAAGTAGCATGTGAAATGCTTTGTAACTGCCTATATCCAAGGCCTATTATGTTAAAAATACATTTTGGATTGGATTGAAAGAAAGTGCCCCTTCTGGAGGCTATGACCTTATTGAATATATATTATTTTTTAAATTGTTCCCCCCTATTTTATAAAATGCTGGATCCACCCCTGTATATCCAGTGTTTTCTTGTAAGATGGCTATAACATTATTTCTTTCATTCCATTGGCTATGGTGATACTGATAACCGTGCATAGTTTATCAAATCACCAACAGATTGCGTTACTATCACTACTTCGTTTGTCTCAGGATTCAATGTAATAGGTTTAACAGTCATTTTAGTAGATTGAGCGCTTTAATTGTTGTTATATTTTCCCAAAGACATAATACAAACCGACATCGTGGTGTCTAATTAAAGCATGTATTTCGGATTCGGAAGCAGTAGAGTTCAATTCTAATGTAAAGGAATTCATTTTGACGGAAGTTCATTTGACTGGTGTAATGTACATGCTTCAAAATATATCTTTTTTCGTATATGTATGTATACATTTGTGTTGTTAATACCATAACCGCACATGCAGATTGTTAAGAAACGTAGCACATCATTGAATTAGTGACTGAAAATTAACCAATTGGCACTCGGTTGCTCACAATGGAGTAAGATATGCAAATACAATGGCGCAGATAGAATGAGAAAAAAGATAAATAAAGGAGATTAGCAAAAGGGGGGTGAAAAGGGGATGGAACGACCACTCCCATACCCTCCCCCTTTTCGTTTAACTTGTTAATTATTATTTATTTTTTCATCAAGTTGGAGCGATGGGCCTGGTCCGTGATACATGACCCCTAAATTGCAGCTGACTTAGCCACTCTACTATAGTTCCACATCCTGAAACCAATATAGAACAAAATAGCAGCTAATTTATCAAATGCAATGGATATGGATGGTAACGTCTTTTTATTTTTTAATTGAAACAAAAATGTTTTCTGTAAATCCAGTCATTTATGAATGTGAAATGATGGAAGAAAACACAAAGCAAATTTATATAATATTTAGAATCTCCCACTAAAAAACTACTGAAATTAAGCTGTTTTATAGAGCTGTGTGCCGAAGCTTACTTACCGGGCCGGTGTTTTATGTAGAGAAAGACATTTAAAACAAAGGATGTGGCGAATACTAAAATAATAGTTGACCGCATTATCAACTTCATCTCCTGTAGACAAAATTATTACAGCTGTTACTTCGAATTCATTTACGCAAGCTTACATTAAAATGTAAACAAAAATCCACCTTGATCAGTGCAATATAGAGAGCACCTTTGTATTGTAAACGTATGGCTGCATACACGGTTTGCAAACTTATTTCCGTTAATTTTGTGCCTGAATAAAGATGTTCAACAATTCGATGATTGAAATTTGGCCCAATAAGGCTAAGGATCGAGATTCACCAAAAGAGCATGGATGTCGTTCACGAAACTTTCGCTGAAGACTAGGAAAATACGAACGAAGTAGGACTATTTCTAGAAAACTTTAGAACAATAATTTATAGGTGACGTCGAAAAAAAATGCAAATATTGATATCAAATATTACTCTCTTTGTATGTCAAACAAGTTTCCTAGGAGACGTCACGACGTTGACGATATACCCACTCGCGGCTACACAATGTACATTGTCCCATAGTTATTCAGAGCCTGATAATAATGATAATATAATGGCATATCACGAAATCACGAGTGGTTCAAGAACTACCTCCACAATATAAACGACGCACATTGTTCTAAAGACCATTGAATGTGGCATGCCTCAAGGTTCTATATTTTAGGTCCATCACTGAAATTTGTATTCTTCTGCCGGCTCATACTTTTTCATTTTGTATATATACTTATGTTTTCGTACGTTATAGAAATTCTACAAATTCATCATTATTTTCCTTCTCTTTCTCCTCCTCATTTTCTTCTTCTCCTTCTTCTTGTACTTATTATCATTTCTATTATAAGTTTAATGTTGTTATTATTAATATTATCTTTAATAAGTAATTCTTTTATTTTTCTTATCTGTCTGTAAATATTACTATTTTAACTTACTCATTTGTATACATGTCTGTAAGGGACCACACTGGAAATAACCTCTCGAGCTTTTGTGGGTTATCCTGTTCAAGCTGACTTATTTTTGATCTGTTATTTAAGTAATATTGACTGCCTCCTGGGCAATACGACATAATATTGCCCTGAATTAGGCAGTCAATATTACTATTATTATTAACCACATCAGACATCTAGAGCAAACAAGAAACTCTTACTATCTTATACTCTTAAATTATGTAGCCTACACTGCACAGGGTTTCCTAGCATAAGAAGGTGCAAAAACATCGTCAAAGCAGCACTGTGCATCCAGTGCTTGACGAATTTTCGATACACTGCAAACAGTGAGCCTAGGGTGTGATTGTTACGTCACAAAAGAATTTGCGCAAAGTGCGCATTTTCTCATACGCGTAATACCAGTAGCTGATGCGAGATGAAAATTACAACCGGCTCGAGTGGTGAAGTGTGACGTCATCAAAAATATATTTTTAGAATTTCTCAATGTTTTCTTCATATTCCGAAAGAACATCAAAAATAATGTCCAAATGTCGAAAACCAATCGAATATGTTAAGTATTGGCTGAGATATGACCATCTGAGCGAATATTATAATAATAATAATAATATTTAATTTTTATATAGCGCTTAATACAAATGTCTCTAAGTGCTTTACAAATATATTATTACCCCGGTCAATGGATTCAGTGCTTACCCGCAACACAATGTGTGCACAATCTCCACTCCCTGGGGAGCATTCCAGCCAGGCGTGACATGACGCTCAAAAACTGTTTGACCAACAATGACGGTCGCATCCTACCGGGTACCCATTTAACACCTGGGTGGAGAGTAGCAAGTGCAGGCTAATATCTTGCCAAAGGATATTAGTGCCGTGTCGGGATTCGAACCCTCGACCTTCGCATCTTCAAGTCAAGCGCCTTAAACCACTCGACCACGACACTCCCACATGTCCTATGGGAACTCAGTGTTATATGCTCTGGCTCCTAACCATTAGTTATAATCCGGATAACTAAAAATCCGGATTTTTGATGGGCCATTGCGCACGCGCTGTTTAGGTAGATAAGCATTGTGACATTACACGTTCAATCGTTTAGGTACGTAGATAAGCATTGTGACATCACACGTTCAATCGAAAGTATATGCGCCGTTTAGGTAGATAAGCATACACCAGTTTACAGTTGTATGCGTCATTTTAAACAAAGCCAATGACCTAGAGGTCATGTATTTATGCGTAAATTAAGATTGCGCCCATGCAAATTATGATGATATCACTGCCTGCGCGCTGCGTTGTGCGCGCATATCAGAGGTCAGAGGTCAGTGGCCCCGGAACAGGGCCAATTTGGCCCTGTTCCGGGGCCACTGACCCGAGGTCAACTGTCTGCGCATGCGCACTGATACAACTGTAAACTGGTGTATTGTAACATCACATGTTTAAATGCGCGCATTTAGACGTCTGATGTCACAATGCTTATTAAAGGATTATTTCAACATTGGTGTCAGACAGAAAAATCCCTTCAAAAAACCCTTGAAAAATCCTTTCAAGAGAGAATTATCTTGCTTCATATGAGGTTTTTTGAAGGGATTTTTGAAGGGATAATTGATGTCAGACAAAACCGGATAACTAAAATCCGGATTTTTGGCCTCTGTGTGACACCGCCTTATTGCTCATTTAACACGCATTTTGCCATTGACTTTTCAGATCGGGCAATAATTGGTCATTGGTTTACTGTATAACCGTATTGACCGGCAAATTACACACAAATTCCCGTTGACTTTTCAGATCGGGCAATAATATTTGTTCATTGGTTTACTGTAAAACCGTATTGACCGGCAAATTGCATACAAAATCCCATTGACTTTTCTGAGCGGTCAATAATATTTTGTTCGTCTGCATATCAATTCCTTTCATAGCAAAAGCGCTCCTCACAATTTCTGTAAATTTGGCAGTTTAACGCTACGCGTACCGCCTTGACCGTGTGCGGTATCTGTGCAGTTCTGTGTGTAGAGAGGTCGGGCTGTATTCATTATTTCTTGGGGGTGCATAAATTGCTCTAATTATACGTACGCGTGTAATGCGCAAGTTTATTGTGACGGCACTAAACCCATCCCACTCATTGTTCCCCTATTTTCATAATGGTACTGACCCAATGAAATGTAGTGCAGTGCGCTAGTACGCGCTGCGCTAGCGCTGCGTGTGTACATGTACTAAATGCATGTTCAGTTATATGTGTATGCATAGCATTACGTACATGCATACAGGGCTAGCTGGCACAAAACCCTGGGTCGGGCTTCTAAAATGGGACATGAAGCATGATTTGACATGAAAATTGACGGAGCTAAGTAAAAATGAATCAATCAAAATGAAATTTATATGTATGAAAAGCTTACGTATCATATGTCATTGTCTGTGATTGAGGATTTACAAATTTGACGCAAAACGCGTTGCTGCAAAGTTAAAGATTGGTTTATTGAAAGGCAATCGAGCACAGTGCGACCGATCCATTGACATTGTGTATGAGAGAGTAATTTTTTTTAAATGGATTGTAAAGTTCAACGTCAAAGTGACGGAGGTTTTTTTTTCAAGTAAGGGCATGGTTTTACATGGAATGTAAAGGAAATGTTTCCTTCTTCTCATATCTCGATTGAGGATATTATTCTCAATTTCGATTTTTAATGGTAAAGAAAAGTGTAAAATGATGTCGAGAATTTTACCATATGTCATGTAATATAAAATGCGCGCGGGTCGGTTGATCTCCCAAAAGGAGCGCGAAGGAATTGATATGTAGTTTTGTTGGCTTATCCATTAAACCTTGCGGGCAATAACATTTAAAAATTGCTCTGCTCAGATGTCTGATAAGGTTAATAATATTGTATATTGTTTTATGTTGGAAGCTTGTCGAATAGAAATCAATCAATCAACACTCGATTACGAGTAGCTGCTGACTGGATCAAAACAAATAAGTTGTCATTGAATGTACAAAATAAATAATAATATGCTCTTTATTAAAATCATTGATAACAATTGGGAAAAACTGATCTGATCGATTCCAGAATACTTTCCAATTGTATTATTATCATTTAATTAAATTTCAGGTGAATGTAAATCGTCACAAAGCAATGATTTGGCTTTATATACCATTCCAAACATTAAAGTGTTAAACTAGTTGTTAAAGCCTGTTTTATGTCTTCTTTTCATGGAAAACGGTGGGAAAATGCTCCTTTTATCATTATAAATTATGAGCGCCTGCATTTTTCATCCAACGATACGAAAGACGGATTATTATGATCATCAAATGCACAAATTTGATTTATTATAGAGGCGAATCTTCATGGCTAATATTCGTAAATTCCATCTGAAATATGCCTTTTCACGATGAACTTGTTTAGAACCCGAATTCATTGGTCAACTAAAACGAGTTAAATGAGCTGAACGTAGCCCTAGTTCTATAACTTTAACCCTAACCCTAACTCTTATCTTTACAATATTCTCAATAAAATGCCACCCACCCCTTTATCAATTGTCTAACTGGAGAATGATAATGGATAATAATGCATGTAGTTCAAGGTAAGAGGTTTAGGTTGTTTAGGAATACCTTGATATGGATAAGTTTAAAGTTTTAATTTCATTATTATTACAAAGAATACTATGCTTATTTAATTGGGTTTAGGGCTGGGGAATAGAATTTGGTTTTATAGTTAATTTGTGTTTACCGTCTGATTTAGGGTCGGTGATTATGAGTAGACTATACTGTAGGTAAGGGACTAATTGGTTATGGGTTAGGTAAGTTTGACGGTTTATGACTATGTTTAGGGTGTTGGCCTTTAAAGTTACAGTGTGGATTGGTTTGGGGTCAAGATTAGAGATTAGGTTTATATTTGATTTGAAGGCGATGTTTGGTAAATGGCACATAAAATTAAACTTCAATAGGCTAAGTGTCAAGAGAAAACGAAGAAAAGCAGAAGACGACTAAATTCAAAAGAAAAGGGGGAAATGAAATGAAAAAGAATTATATAAATATGCAGATTTTGCACTATGCAGCAAATATAAAAATGTGATAATCTTTAAATTAATTCATTGTCCCACTCCACAGAATTGTGTCCCACTCTCGTTCATGACAATGAAAAAGCGGAAAAATGCAAATTGTAGCATCTGTTATAAAAACATAAGTTTACATGTACTTTTTAGATATCAAAATAGACTTTTGTTATACAATATCGTTCATGATTTGCGACTATTCCCTAAAAATTAATCCCCAAAATTAAAAAGAAAAGGTAAAGTGAGGAAAAATAATTGTGACGGTCTGATTCAGTTTCTTCTGGTAAAACCGCACCCCTGCTCAAAGTGGGAAAAGCCCTCTATTGACTCTTTCAATTTGCAAATAAAGAAACAAAACTAAAAATAGTCGCTTTTAATCTCATTCTGCAGGCTCGTCCACTATTTAAAGCGTCTTCGTGACCTTTTTATTCATTTTGCATAGTAAAGGCAATTATTGCAAAGTGGAAAGAAAATTGATTTATTGCCAGTAATTAATGTACCGGAGGATCGAAAAGGAGAAGTCGAAGAAAAAGAAGATGATGAAAAATAAAGAGAGAACAAAGGAGAAAAAGAAGAAGAAGAAGAAGGAGGAGGAGGAGGAGGAAGAGGAGGAGGACTCGGAGGAGGAGGAGGAAGAAGAAGAAGAAGAAGAAGAAGAAGAAGAAGAAGAAGAAGAAAAAGAAGGGAAAGAAGAAGATCAGATTTAAAGTCAAATTCTAAGCAATTCAAATGAACCAGAAAATAAATTCTCAACTAATAATATACCAAATAAACGTGGAACATGGGAAATATTGAATAACTGCATTAGGCAACTTTTGAGAGAGATCGACACTTTTTGAAGAGTCTTTTTTTTTGTCGCTTGCTTCGCTGGCTCAAAAAAGAAGAAGAATCTGACAAGTAGGCAACGTTTAGATATTCGGACGTATTCGGGCAAAGGGCGAAAAAGTACAAGGGCACATAGGGGACATCCATTCATATGGGCCCACACCCTCTGCAGCGCATAACCTGATACTGGCTGCGGAAAAGTTCGTACTTTGATTGCGCGCGTTACGCGTACGCGTTTTCTCATGTTGTTTTCGCCATGTTGGGCTAGGCGATAGCTTCCGGGGATACGTATTCCACCGACGGTTATCTGATATTTCATCCAAAAGAAGATAATTGGTAAGTTTAACAAATCTAAATATTTGCCGATATTTCGTAGGATATATATTATTGTTGCTTTTTTCTTCAAAACAATTGTCGATACATTTGGAAGAGAAAGTAATTCCATCATTCATCTATAAATAATGAGAGGAGTCCCAGACGTTGTATTTTGTGTGGGGTTGGACTCGGTGGTCTGGTAGTCGGTCATTAGTCATTACCACGGCCACTCCGGCCGTCTTGCGTCCCTGAGCTGAGTCTGATATCGACGGTTGTTCCGCTGAGCTGAGACTACTTTTGGCCAGAGGCGCCGCTAGAGGGATGGGGGATACGACATTCCCCCCCCCCCCCCCCACCTATCAGGATATTGTAATTGTTGGTAAAATTGCGCTGCCGTCACGTCGGGCAAAAATGAGAGGGAAAGAAAAAGGAAATGAAATTGAAAAGAAAGAAAGAGAAGAGAAGAGAAGAAAGAAAGAGAAAAGAAAAAGGAGAGAGAAAAAAGGAAAAGAAACGGGGAGGATATAGACAGTCCGAGAATGAGGATTGTCCGCATGAAGTAAACAAGGATATCATCGTCGTAAACGCTATTCCTGAGGATTCATCGCTCATTACATGAAAGTCTCTGTACAAAGTCTATGTAAAATGCATCAAGAGAAACATTGTGGAATCCGTTTTTTGCATCGCCAACGCGCTGGTTGGAAATATGAAGCTCTGCAAAAATGTGGAGGATCCTTATTCTCGGACCAGCGCCCCTACTGATGAAAGAGAGAAGTGAAGGGGGGGGGGGGCAGACATGCCAACCAGTACGATTAAATCGTGTAGTACGATAACAAAAGTGAAATACGATAATACAATATCACCTTTAAAAAATTTAAACCCATTAAAAACCGTGGAATCGCATATAAATGTGTACAAGTAAACCCTCGCAATCCCAACAAAAACTTTGCTTTACAATTTTCTCTTTAAATTTTAATCAAAGAGCAAACGTTTTACTTGACCGTACTTACAGTCAAACATTTTTCTGAAATTTTAGTGGCCCGGGGCAAACGGGCCATTGGAAGTGTCAATTTTTTCGTGAAAATCTGATTTTTAGGATACTCAGTCTGTTTTTTTGTGTCAAGAGGTTGGCATCTCGGGGGGGGGGGGGGGGGGGGGGGGGGGGGGGGATGAGCACGAGAGAGGAGGGGTGGGAGTAAGAGAGAGAGGGAGGGGTTGTTGTTGTTTTTGGGTGGAGTTGTCTCGTTGAGGGAGCAAGAAAGATACGCATAGATATGTTGCTTTATCAATGCAGAAGTTTGAACTCTGTAAGAAGTACATGTACACGCTGTATAATGTCGGTTGGCCGGCGAATTATTATTTCTACGAACTGTGACTTTCTATCCGCTGTGACGACTACGAGAGAGATTACAACTATAATACTTTAATTTCCTCGATGTTTCACCAGCATTGATTAAAAATCATTGTCGATTGTCATTGTCAACCTTACTACAATATCTGCAATTCAAAAATCGCACCGTCGATCTTTCAAACCTGGGAGATTTGAGTACAAGCACAGTGCTCTTTCCGATCACGCCACAAGAATAGTTGCACACTAGGGTTGCACTTTTTTTAAATATAGCTACGGGAAAAGGGAGTCGGCAGAGGGAAGATGGTCAAGGAGTTTTCAGAGTGATAGGGAGGGTCTGGTGTAGATGGCCATATATGCACTTCTGTGAGTGTCTCCTTTTCTACCTACGTCTTAATACTACCTGGGCTTCCATTTGGTGTTTGGGATTGGATTAGGAAGATTTACAAGAGCCGTGAGGTCCGGAAGGTTGTAGATGGTGAGGAGATTGTTCCAGGCTGTGATGTGATGAGTGGTGTTTGTGCTGATGTGGCCTGCATAAGGGTACATCAACTACTCAAGTGTATACATGTATCTCCCCCATTCATATTCCATACCTTTACCTAATTTGATGGAGCTCTACCCCTTTGGTGTATTCTGTTTTCAGCAGATTCAAAGCAGTTACTGTTAGAGTGTCCAGACTGTTTTTTATTACATGCATAAGTAGAAATGATTTATGAATGTGTAACATGACATGAAAATGTGCAATGTAATTTTTGCATATTAGACAAAATATTACTTCTATCCATGCTTTTACGTGTAATTACTGTTTGACAAATTTTGTGCCATGTTCTGTAGATTGCTGCTACTAGTTCTGAGTAGAGACGGGTTCCCTCCAACCCGCCACCATGGCGTCACATAACGTCACTGTCAATTTTATCGATGCTTTTACCTGTAATTACTGTTAGACAAATTCTCTATTCTGTGACATTTTCTGTAGGTTGCTGCCACTAGTTCTGAGTAGAGAAAAGTTTCCTAAAACCCGCCACCATGGCCTCGCATAATGTCACTGTCACGCTGTAATTACTGTTTGACAAATCCTATATTCTGTGACATGTTCTGTAGATTGCTGCTACTAGTTCTGAGTAGAGAAAGGTTTCCCTCGCACCTGCCACCATGGCGTCACATAACGTCACTGTCACGCTGTAATTACTGTTTGACAAAAACTAAATTCTGTGACATTTTCTGTAGGTTGCTGCTACTAGTTCTGAGTAGAGAAAGGTTCCCTCAAACCTGCTACCATTGCCTCGCGTCACATAACGTCACTGTCACGCTGTAATTACTGTTTGACAAAATCTAAATTCTGTGACATTTTCTGTAGGTTGCTGCTACTAGTTCTGAGTAGAGAAAGTTTCCCTCAAACCTGCCACCATTGCCTGGCGTCACATAGCGTCACTGTCACGCTGTAATTACTGTTTGACAAAAACTAAATTCTGTGACATTTTCTGTAGGTTGCTGCTACTAGTTCTGAGTAGAGAAAGGTTCCCTCAAACCTGCCACCATTGCCTGGCGTCACATAGCGTCAATGTCACGCTGTAATTACTGTTTGACAAATTCTATATTCTGTGACATGTTCTGTAGATTGCTGCTACTAGTTCTGAGTAGAGAAAGGTTCCCTCGCACCTGCCACCATGGCCTCACATAACGTCACTGTCACGCACAAATTCTATTTTCTGTGTTCATGTTCCGTAGGTTAATGCTACTAGTTCTGAGTAGAGAAAGGTCCCCTTACACCCGTCACCATGGCGTCACATAATAACGTCACTGTCACGCACAAATTCTATTTTCTGTGTTCATGTTCCGTAGGTTAATGCTACTAGTTCTGAGTAGAGAAAGGTCGCCTTACACCCGTCACCATGGCGTCACATAATAACGTCACTGTCACGCACAAATTCTATTTTCTGTGTTCATGTTCCGTAGGTTAATCCTACTAGTTCTGAGTAGAGAAAGGTCGCCTTACACCCGTCACCATGGCGTCACATAATAACATCACCGTCACGCTGGAGGATGCCCTCTCCAACGTGGACCTACTTGAAGAGCTCCCACTGCCGGACCAACAACCTTGCATCGAAGCAACGGCCGTCTCTCTGACCTATAGAGCAAACTTTGATACCAACTTTGAGGATAGAACAGCCTATGTAACTGGTATAGCAAAGTACATTGAAGAAGCCACTGTTCATTCTGAATTGGTAAGTTGACATTGATTCAAAACAGACTTCCACATTTGTGCAATTTTCAGCCAACAATTTTTCGATATATTTTCTATTTGTCCTCGAATAAAATTGAAGGAAACCAATGTTAATATTTTTCTTCTTTTTTTTTCTTTATCATAATTGTCACTTAAATAGAGATTTCGCATTTACCATTCAGGTAATTTCCTTTATTATCTATATTCCTAATCTATATGGAAATTAATGTTTTATTTGAGATATCTTGGGTTGAAATAATACTTCCTCATTGTGCCATTCACACATGAAAATGGGTCAGTTCTAATTGCATTACTTTCAATTAAAAATGTCTGTTTCCTTGATCTGACAGAATGGGAGATACGATTACTTTGTTCAATAGCCCACTTTACTTGAATATAGGATATGTAGTGTAATTGAAATGTACTTGAATCAAGAATCTCACATTACACTGTCATGCTGTTAATAGTTTCAAGTAAGTTTATAATTGACATGTCATTTTTATCATCTCAAGTATGAAATCTACATGTATCACCTTTAATGATTTCATCATCGTCCAGACTTTCTCTTGTGCATGAATATCGTTGTTCCTTTTTAAGGGGAAGTCTATCCTGATATTCAGTCAGTTTTTATAGAAGCAGAGAAATGAGAGGAATTGTTCAGTGACAGTTTTAGCAAATTTCAATTAAAAAGAAAAAAGTTATGAATTTTCGAAGTTGCGATCAATCAAACACAAATTGGCATCACTGTGACGTATCATGCGAGCTCCTCTCCAATTTGCTCAGTGCACATATAATTTCATAAACTTTCATTTTCTTCGCTATCGATGACGAAGTAGATTATTTGTCCATACAGGGAACAGAAACATATTTGCAATAATTCTATTTAGGGTGCATTGTTTGATTGAACATTTTCTTTAGGGAAAATTTATTTTACAAATCAGATTTGTTTTCCCTTCACAAAAGAGATATGATAATTATAACAAAGATGAAATTATAAGTATCAAGTACAATAAAACATAATAATTTTTTTTTTTTAAATGGTAGAATATAGGGTCAAATAGGAAAAGAGTCATGTCGCGTATTCGCAAAAGTGTGAGTATCCATGATTTACAGGGCTGTTAAAACAAGAAGTGTCACCCTACACGTCGAAGATTAGATAGCTTGTATCTATGAAAGTGCTCAAAAAGTCATAATGTGAATACGTTAGTGATCGTTTCTAGCCCAAGAATGTGAAAGGTTCTTGTAACATGATAGAACTATTAAACATGCTTTTTGTAGAAACATGAATATTCTATGTAATGTTTACGTTTATGTACCATTTTTATGGTTAAGAGGTTTGTGATTGCTTATGATAGCAAGAGAATATAGCTTTAAGGTGAACAAGGAACTATAGGAAATTCAGTATATGTTTGCTTTAAAACATCTTTCTAGCTTTCAGCACTTGTCCAATATTTTCAAGATGCAGAAATATACAATGAACTGGTAGGTACTTACAGATAATTTCACGACTCCTAATAAAAGAGAACAATAAGTTGGAGAGGAATGGGGATACTCTAATCTTTCACTTTAGTTCATCAAATTATATCAAACTTTAATTTATCAAATATTTAAATGTAATCCACGATATCAGTTTATCATTACTTGAGTATAAAAATTACATGTTAAAGTGTACCAGTCACAAAAACATATTTTGCTCTTGGTGTATATATTCCATAATTCTATTTTGTAGTAAAAAAAACTTCAATACACACAGAGATATTACAGTTTAAATGCACTCACGGTGAATTGTAAAATGCTTTGTTGAGTAGACTGCATGTGTATGCACTTACTGTACATGTAGATAGAAAAGGGCGTGCACAGAACCCACAGGTATGAGACCATATGGGGTCAATTTTGCCTAAAACAAAACATATCTTTGAACCAACGTCCGACTTGGCTTCTGTGCGCACCCTATACGCAGGGTATTATGTTATCCTTTGTTTTCTTCTTACTCTTGAATCGTTTACCCATAGAACAACAATTTCAGGTTGATTTTAGTCATCCTACCTTTAGTTTACACAAAGTATATTTTCATGTGATTGGTACACTTCATAAATAGAAACCTGCATCACTACACCTACAATAGTCCGTACACAATATTTCATTGATATTGATTAATTATTTAATAGAAAGCCTACACTGTAGTTGCACGACGTTCAGCACTTAAACAAAGTACGCATTTGACTTCACCCTAGAAGACAGTTAAGACACTTTATTAATAGTAGATAGCATGTACAGATAATACTTTAAAACTTTGCTGTAAATACTAACTAGTAGAAAGATGCAAGATGTACATGTATCTCTTGCCGATGGTAACGCCAATTCGGTTTAAATTGGGATACTGTTTTCATGTAATTTACAGCATTTATTGATATGGTTGATCATCCTACATTTACAAATGTACATGTACATGTGGCTTTGTAGAAATTTGTTTTAGCAAAAATGACATGTACATTGTAGGTGCATGATGTTTTGTTTTTGTTTTTGTTTTCTTTATTCATGATGGAGATATAGTGCTATATGAAATTATGAATGCACTCCCAAGTGCATTTCCTTATAATTGTCAAGTGGAAATTGTCAAGTGGAATTCACTTGTAGTAATCTGAGACTATTTTCTTCAATTTTGGTTCGTATCTCTTAAATTTAATCTCTGTTGGTTACCGGTACTCTTTACATCCAAAGAAGAGCATTCTTGAATCTGTAAAGGAGAAATTCCTTTCTTTTCATATGATGAATCTTCTCTCAACAATGTCAGAGATGCACACTTCCTGGTTCAGTCTTACTTCAAGACTCTTCTATTTTATTTTAAATTTCACATGTACATGTACTAGCTTGGAGTTATTTTACTGAGCTCGCAAGGGTATTGTGGAATGTATTTCATAACATAATTTTGGTCTTAGTCGACTTAGTCAAGTTACAAACTACAGTTTAAAGTTGTTTACATTGTTAAGGACTTTATGAATAACATTGTAGAACTGTTTGAATACCTTACAAGTTAATTCACTGCACGACTACAATATATATCTTTAGTTATGTGCAATACTAATTACAATATGAAACTTGTTTGCTTATAGATTTTCTATGCATATCAATAAACAAATGCCTGTTCTGTAGTCCATGCAGAACTGTTGTTTATTTTGCACTTATAAATGAGTTTACTCAACCAAATTAATACAATGGTTATCATTGTATCGCATGGAATACCGTATTTGCTTCAAGCAGCGGTCGAAATGCAAAGTAAAAGACTCGTGACAAACCTAGAGGAAATAGGATTGCTTACATTTACATGTAAATGCTCAATTGTAAATATTTCCTTATTTCTCAACAGAGTATTAAATTTGTAAGTACACTTAGAAAAGGAAACTTGATACTTCTATTACTTTCTTTTTTCTCCAAAGGATTGCATGTTCTAAACAGCTGATTTGATAATAATTACATGTGAAAGGAATTAAACGGATGTAATCTTTTAAATAGTCCAATGATGCAAATGTTAAAAACAGAATGTTTGGCCAAGAATAATTGGGGAGACAGATGGGGCACGCATGACAAACTGTAACCTGGTAGTGTAGAAAGTAATGGCGGTGGTGGTGATATTATGTAGAAGCAGAAACTTCTGCACCATCATTTCAAAGTAAAGTTTAAAATCAAATTACCTGCGTGTAGTAGAGATTCAACGGTACATATGAATATCTTCTACACACTGTACTGTGCTTCTTTAAAGACCCCGTCATAAGTGGAACATGAAAAAGATAAATTATATATCAAGGAAAAGCTTATAAGCCATAGATGACATTAATATCAATTAAATGCTCCATGTATTTTAGTGTCTGTCATAGGAGTATCAGCTCTCTGAAAACTCGAAAATCTAAAGCTTTAAAAATCAGAAGTTGTTGACCTAAAAACTAACTATTGACTTGATGACATCATCTTTATATATGTGAAGTACACATAATTTTTTGCCTCAGCTTTCCATTGATAATTATTTTTTAAATTCATCAGATAGGGTCTTTAATTTTCATATTCCTTTTGTGAAGTGACGATGTAACATTACATGTAATGATCTTCAAAACTCTGCAAAATCTATCAGACAATAATATATGCATATACATGTACATGTACGTGGCAAATTAATGGTAATTGATTTAAATTAAAGAGTTTACTATCTATTGTAAATGATCTTTAATTAAGTATTGTGAACAACAATGTTCTGAAGTATTGGTTGTGATATGCAAGGCTATAGGAATACATGTCATCTGTTTGTTTTATTAAAAACCTGTTTGAGTCATGTTAGCACCTTCTTATAGCCTGACATATATAAATCTATTATAAGAACAAAGTTATATAGAACTGTGTTGCCTATTTGAAGGTTGTGATAGCCTTAATTAAATATGCCCTCTTAAATAGAGAAACAAACATTCATAATTATACCAAACCAAAATTAAAATCCGGCCTTGGAGTCATTATTGCTCTATCATTTCATGGATTAATTATAAATCAAAAGGTTAAATTATTAACAAACATGATTGGTTGGTTATAGACAAGAAATATCCTTTTTGCACTGTAGTAGTAGTAGTACATGACCCGATTTGATGTAGGGCCCACCTTAGAGCCAAATATTTGTGAGCTTACGATGTTGGGTAACCAGGAAACAAGTACCTGAGGTGGAGGAAAAGATATGTCTGGAAACAGGAAACAGCTTGACAGCATGCCATTAGACTGTGGGCTAGAGTCCACACAATCAATGTACACCATTATTGTTAAAGAACTCTGGAGTCTTTATTTCAAAATAACTCACTCTCTCTCTCTATCATATATTTCAATTACATTGTCGCTATTTCCCTCCTATATTGTGTAATCACTGAGGTTATAGCTGGTATCTCTTTGGTGTAATCGACTGTTACATGTAAATCAGATTTTAACCGTCTCTGTCTGTAGCTGCCTCTCTCTCTCTCTCTCTCTCTCTCTCCCTCCCTCTCTCTCTCTCCCTCTCTCTCCCCCTCTCCCCCTCTCTCTCTCTCTCCCTCTATCTCTTTCTCTCTTTCTCTCTCTTTCTCCCTCTCTCTCTCTCTTTCTCCATCTCTCTCTCTCTCCATCTCCTTCCTTCCCTCTCTATCTCTCTCTATTTCCTTCCCTCTCTCCGTCTCTCTCTCTTTCCTCCCCTCTCTCTCTCTCCCCCTCCGTCCGTCTGTCCTTCCTTCCCTCCCTCCTTCCCTCCCTCCTTCCCTCCCTCCCTCCTTCCCTCCCTCCCTCCTTCCCTCCTTCCCTCCTTCCCTCCCTCCTTCCCTCCCTCCCTCCCTCCCTCTCTCTCTCTTCATCCATCTCTCCCTCCCTCCTTCCCTCCCTTCCTCCTTCCCTCCCTTCCTCCATCTCTTTTTCTGTTTACTCTTTCTCATCAAGGGGCTTCTGTGTATGAAGCTCTTTGTTCTCACTCGTGACGTCGTCTGTTCTACATTTATGTGTTCCTCTTTCTCTACATTTTTCCTATGATGTTTCCCTGCTATTGATCCCTTGAAAATTTTGAAATGGGATAAAGACAGAAGGCTTTTTTCTAAATTTATGCCAAAATAACAATTTAATATTGAGACAAAAGGTTAGGAAGAGAGACTGATACCTGTGATCCATTATTCCATTTTATGTATTTAAAATTCCTCTTCCCGCTTTGAAAGGGCTTTTGAAAATAGTTCTCTTGCGTTAGCTAGATGCATGTAATCGCATGGTCTAGTATTAACTATTGAAGAAGTAATAGCTTTTGTTTACCATGTTTAGGTCTGCTTTAAAAGTTTTAATTGAAATAAAACAAACATATTGCTGAATGTTTTATGAATCTAGGATATCTGGAAGTTTATATTGCACCAGAAACTACATGAAATAATTGCTTAGTTGTTTTAAAACAACAACTGTGGTACGTTTAGAGCCTGTAATAATCAACTTTTTAAATAAATAAAACATTTAACAAATTCATTTAAACAAAATAATAAATAAATCAGGATTACGCTTTTATTCAATCAATGTTTTACTTGCATGTTATGTGTCACCAGGCGTTATGATAGGAATAAAGTTTCCATCAGGCGTTAGAGTTTATTTACACCATATTGATGAAATTATTACAGATGTATATATTTATTTTTTGCTTCTTGCTTCGATAGAATAAATTATTGGAGGAGGGAGAGAGCTATGCAGTCACTCTGTATACGTGGAGGAGCTGCTCCAGGGCCATGCCACAGGTAGGAACATAACATTTAAAAAGAATACATCTTAAGCCTCGGTCACAAATGCCATTACGAACTGCTACGAACGCCGTACAAACGATTTTCAGACAATGGAAATTCGGGAAGACAATGGAAACATGGAGATTCGTACGAAATTATCGTTCGTATGAACCTTTGTGACTGTAGCATAAGATGAAAGGAAGAGGAGGAGAAGAGAGTTTGAAGGAGAGGGGAAGAGAGTTTGAAGGAGAGGGGAAGAGAGTTTGAAGGAGAGGGGAAGAGAGTTTGAAGGAGAGGGGAAGAGATTTTGAAGGAGAGGGGAAGAGATTTTGAAGGAGAGGGGAAGAGAGTTTGAAGGAGAGGGGAAGAGAGTTTGAAGGAGAGGGGAAGAGAGTTTGAAGGAGAGGGGAAGAGAGTTTGAAGGAGAGGGGAAGAGAGTTTGAAGGAGAGGGGAAGAGAGTTTGAAGGAGAGGGGAAGAGAGTTTGAAGGAGAGGGGAAGAGAGTTTGAAGGAGAGGGGAAGAGAGTTTGAAGGAGAGGGGAAGAGAGTTTGAAGGAGAGGGGAAGAGAGTTTGAAGGAGAGGGGAAGAGAGTTTGAAGGAGAGGGGAAGAGAGTTTGAAGGAGAGGGGAAGAGAGTTTGAAGGAGAGGGGAAGAGAGTTTGAAGGAGAGGGGAAGAGAGTTTGAAGGAGAGGGGAAGGGAGTTTGAAGGAGAGGGGAAGGGAGTTTGAAGGAGAGGGGAAGGGAGTTTGAAGGAGAGGGGAAGGGAGTTTGAAGGAGAGGGGAAGAGAGTTTGAAGGAGAGGGGAAGGGAGTTTGAAGGAGAGGGGAAGGGAGTTTGAAGGAGAGGGAAAGGGAGTTTGAAGGAGAGGGAAAGGGAGTTTGAAGGAGAGGGGAAGGGAGTTTGAAGGAGAGGGGAAGGGAGTTTGAAGGAGAGGGGAAGGGAGTTTGAAGGAGAGGGGAAGGGAGTTTGAAGGAGAGGGGAAGGGAGTTTGAAGGAGAGGGGAAGGGAGTTTGAAGGAGAGGGGAAGGGAGTTTGAAGGAGAGGGGAAGGGAGTTTGAAGGAGAGGGGAAGAGAGTTTGAAGGAGAGGGGAAGAGAGTTTGAAGGAGAGGGGAAGAGAGTTTGAAGGAGAGGGGAAGAGAGTTTGAAGGAGAGGGGAAGAGAGTTTGAAGGAGAGGGGAAGAGAGTTTGAAGGAGAGGGGAAGAGAGTTTGAAGGAGAGGGGAAGAGAGTTTGAAGGAGAGGGGAAGAGAGTTTGAAGGAGAGGGGAAGAGAAGGGAGATTGAAGTAGAAGGAAAGCAAATACAAAAACAAGCTTGAAAGAAAAAGATTACATTCTAAGATGAAGAAGAGACAGAGGGAAGAAAGAGGAGGGGAAGACAGTTTGAAGGAGAGGGGGAGAGTTTAAAGTAGAAGGAAAGCAAATACAAAAACAAAAGCTGTTGGACAGTATTTCAATATTAAAGAGAGCTGGATTTGAATTTTGAACAGTAAGTGGCTGATCCTAAGCTCTGTGAATGAATAATATGAAATTATGTTGAATTTCAACTGAAATGAATAAAATTGAATCACATTTCATAACTTTGCAGTTAAGTTGAAATTGAAAGTTGAGTTAAATTGAATTTAACGGAATTGAACTTAACTGCATTGAATTGAATTGATCTTAATTGATTTAAACTTAACTGAATTGGATTGAATATTGATGCATTAATATCAATTTGAAGAGGATGAATTATTAGAGATTCAAATTTGCACTATATTGTAACCTCACTCTGTATGCACATAAAGCATAAATGTTTTAAAATGTATTGTAATGAATCTACAATTGTTTGTCATTAGTTACTACTGGTACGTGTACAAAAATGTACAAAAATGTTTGTGTCTATTTCTCACCAGATCAAGTCCAACAACCAACCAAACAGGAAACAGATCTACGAGACGTTTGTTGATGTTCTGCGACCCGAGGTCACCAAGTTGGTGAATTTCATGTACTTTCAGGTAAGTCCGTCACAAAATTGCCATATGAACTTCCAGATGGTATCACTTTTCTCCAAATTCTGGGAAAAAAATCTGCATGTCATATAGTGAGAGCCAGAAGATCTTAAGTCTGTAGTAAAATGATTTGGTGCATGCTATTATTGCTGGCAAGAAAGTAATTGTTGATTTCGCGTGCACCAGCAATTATTACTGTATGTGATTGTGGTAAATCTGTCTGAAAAATCACAATATTATATAAGATTTTACATGATTTATCATGATGCTCTTGGATGCAGGAGTAATGTTTTTGTTTTCCAATCTTACTACATGTAGCATTTTATTATTGAGCGGACTTTCATTTCTGTTTTAACTTGAAAATACAGCAAAGAGCCATAGACGTCTTCTGCAGAGATGTGAAACGTCTTTGCCACGCTGAGAAGAAGAAGGACTTTGTGTCCGAGGCGTACCTCCTGACGCTAGGACGTCTCATCAACATGTTCGCTGTGCTAGATGCTCTCAAGAATGTCAAAGCCAGCATCAAGAACGACTATGCTGCCTACAGAAGGTAAATGTTGCGGGCCAGCTGAGGAGGCAAGGATCCACGGTCCACTAGACTGACCAGTTCAGTCTCGCTGGCCTTCTTGACGGCCATCTGACCTGTGGGTCTTGCAGGGCCTCAAAGGCATCGTTTAACAATGTTTAATCTGAGATGCATGGCCCTACGTGTCATCAGTGTTTGTGGTATGGTGTTATATTGAAGCCCTAAACAAATTGTGCTTCAAAATGATCATGAAGTCCCTCAAAAAACTAAAAATCTTTGAGTGACCAGTTTTACCATACTCATTTTCCCCAATAGACTGTAGTGTTATAAAAACAGTTAGGAAACGAAAAACGAAATTTCGATCGCCAATCATAAATATCTTGATAATCAGATAGGTGACCGGGTTGTAAAAGTCGTGGGATTCCTGGCTGACCTAAAGGTTTATAATTATCATCGCAGCATGAGCTGAATCCAGGATTTTGTTTCAGAATCTGAGGCAAAGATACCCAATCCCTTTAATTTTCTCCTGACCTCTGACCTCTGACCTCTCTCTCCAGGGCGGCCCAGTTCCTGAAGGTGATGGCCGACCCCCAGGCCCTGAGGGAGTCCCAGGAGGTGGTCCTGTTCCTGGCCAACAACGACAAGATCACCAGGACCCTGAAGGAGAACCTGGAGAAGATCGCGGGCTACGAGGAGCTCCTGATGGACATTGTCAATCTCTGCGTGGACCTCTTTGAGCAACGCCAGTACGTCATGCCAGCCGAGAAACACATGCTAATCAAGGTAATGTTTCTAGATCATACTGTTTTAAAGACAAAGTTGAGTTCTGGTCATACGATTGCATTGTGAAACAAAAGGTGTGGCATGGATCAGGAAAAGTTGATCATGTAGCATGTAAGTATTGGTGTGTACTGCAAGGTTCTGGAGTTATCAAAATCATAATAAATTTGGCCCAGTCTTGGTAAAGTAACAAGCACTGTACACAAAAAGATGTATATGGGACTACACAAATGGTGTCGGGCCTACTTACCTTGGTTTCCTTATCTTTCTATGCTCATTACTCAGCCAGTATACATTTTCTACCAAAGTTGTTCGGCAAATTACATTTATTTGTAATCTTGAACATTCAGTGTAAGTTTTGTTTGATTCTGTGAGAATTCATTTTCTTTTTTTACCAGAACTCAGGATTATCTTTAATGTTGATGATACTGTCTAATAATGCACTTGGGTTGGCCAATATTGCTGGTTATGACAAATCATCCTAACCTATTATTACATTTACTAGCCTGTTACAAAAGATGAGTAATTCAAAATGATTTGCAATTTCTATTCACAAGCAAATAATTTGGGGTAAGACACCCTCTACGTTTTATAGAACAGTTTATACGAAATTACTGAAACTCTCATTTAAAAGAGCAGCCAGAGCAAGGTCTTTTGCTGTCTTTTGGTCCACATGGCTATAAACTAGACGCCATGTCCCATCTCCATTTTTGTCTCGCCTGCGTAGCAAAAAGCGAGACATAGGCGCCGCTTTTCCGGTGACGGCGGCGGCGACGGCGGCGGCGGCGACGGCGTCAACATCAAAAACTTAACCTAAGGTTAAGTTTTTGAATTTTTGATATAATTTTTAAAGTATAGGTTCTTAGTCAATGAAACTTGGATTATAGGGTAATCAAGTATCCCCAATCATGTGAGTAGAATTTCAGATCACAAAGTCAAGGTCAAAGGTCATTTCAGGTCAACAGACTTGGACTATGTTGTAGCATCATCATCGAAAACTTAACCTAAGGTTAAGTTTTTGAATTTTTGATATAATTTTTAAAGTATAAGTTCTGAGTCAATGAAACTTGGACTATAGGGTAATCAAGTATCCCCAATCATGTGAGTAGAATTTCAGATCACAAAGTCAAGGTCAAAGGTCATTTCAGGTCAACAGACTTGGACTATGTTGTGGCATCATCATCAAGATTTTCAAAATGCTTCCTTATTTTTCAACCGATTTTGATTCTGATTGTTTCATATGATAGGGCTAGGAGGGGGATTTAAAACTTGTACACAGAATCGTGAAATTCATTATCTATGCTAATTTATGCAAATTTATTTTAAATCACAAAAAATGCTTCTTCTCCTTCATTTCTCGACCGATTTTGATTTGGTTTGCTTTATCTGGTAGAGCTAACTTTGGTACACTAAACTTCTACACCGAATTTTGAAATTGTTCTCCATTAATTAATAATGGTAATTTATGCAAATTTTTTCCAAAAATAACAAAAATTGCTTCTTCTCCCTCATTTCTTGACCGATTTTGATTTGGTTTGCCTTATCTGGTAGAGCTAAATTTGGAACACTAAACTTCTACACAGAATTTTGAGATTTTACTCCATTGATTAATTATGATAATAATGCAAATTTATTCCAAAAATAATTTAAAAATCACAAAAAATGCTTCTTCTCCTTCATATTTCGACCGATTTTGATTTGGTTTGCTTTATATCGTAGAGCTAACTTTGGTACACTAAAGGTCTACACAGAATTTTGAAATTGTTCTCCATTAATTAATTATGGTAATTTATGCAAATTTATTCCAAATATAACAAAAATTGCTTCTTCTCCCTCATTTCTTGACCGATTTTGATTTGGTTTGCCTTATCTGGTAGAGCTAAATTTGGAACACTAAACTTCTACACAGAATTTTGAGATTTTGCTCCATTGATTATTTATGGTACTTTATGCAAATGAAATGAAATTATGTCCCTTCCAGGGCATCACATTTTTATTTTTTGACCAGTTCAAAAGTGTACCACGATATTTGTTGTTGCGAGATGCGGATGAGCACTACAATGTACGTCATTGACGTTCTGGTTTATCATATTGAATTGCGTTATGCAGGCGAGACCGCCGAGAGCGTTTCCCTTGTTTAAAACTACAAACAATTATTCTTGTATCATCGCGAAAGTCAGCTTTATGCCAAGCATACATCTACAATTCTTTTGAGAAGTCTGCGAATTCATATTGCCACTTATTTTTTTTTTTAAGTTTCCAAGTAACTTGCAAGAATTGTATATGGATGAACAGCAGTTCCACACAGAGTATAATGTTAGCACTCTGAGAAATAATGCCCAATGTGTGGACTATTTGACCACCTCTCCGTTATATTTTTTCTCCTTGTGCAGGTGATAGGCTTTGGTCTGTACCTCATTGATACCAAGGAGAACAACATCTACAAGATGGACCAGAAGAAGAGGATTAATCTCACCAAAATAGACAGGATTTTCAAGGTGTGTACCATATTGAGTGATGTATACAATAGTAAGCAAATAACTACCGTTGGTGTAGGCGATGGGAAAAACTATCACTTCCGAGGCGATCTGGATGTAGCTATAGCGTATAAATTCAGATTGCCGAGGAAGTGATAGTTTGCCATCGCCTAATACCAAAAGGTGATTATTTGCTTTATATTCCACATTGGAAACATTTCACTTCTTATGTCATTTTAGAGCAACAAGTCATCAATTAATTAACAGCTAGCTAGCAAACGGTGTACGGCACGGCACGTACAGTGCATGCAGTATAGTAGTGTGACCATAAATTATAGTTTGTACGTGACCAAAGTTTGCGTACTAACACTAAAAGCGCTTAAAGAGGAGAGCAATACGCAGCTTATACAATTAAAGTGCGTTGCAAACGAACTATCTTTCATCACGTGATTTACTTTTGACCAATCGTAGAGCAAGATTCTTAGTATGTGGAATATAATATGTTTTATATTTAAGGTGTATAGAACTATTCATTCGTTTACAACTTTTCTAAGAGCAAAGTAGACCTGTAGACAAATATGTAACAACTTGTGTTAATACCTAGCGTGTTTACACTTGTAACTGGAAAGGGGGTTGCAATACTCTAACCACACCAATCGAGACCTACAACAGACCGAACGAAGATATTACATTACCCCAAGATAAAAAAGAATTGGTTGATTTGAAGTCAGTATGGGGTCGTTTTTAGTGATGTGAGGATCAAGTGTCAGTTTGTCGTTCTCTTGACCAAAAGTGTCAAAAGTTACAGAGGAATAGATGTGTTGGATCATGTCTCGGTTTGTCTTCTTCCTGACTAAAAGTTACAAGGAAATAGATCACCACTGCGAAAGTCATTTGAAATTGTCATGCCAGAGGAATGATTTTATATCAAGTTAATTGCAGTCAAATTCTCTCATGATTGGTTCATGTGTATGGAAAGGTAATACAGCCACATTAACAAAAGTTTAAAAACTCTGCCAGGAAACAAATTATTTGGAGTTTGGGGTTAACTTCTTTGTTTTCTAAAACTCTCTTATCAACATAATCGCAACTTGCGCAGTTCCTGAGATACTTTGTTGCTGCAGATTCCATTTATCAAAAATGCTTGTGCAGCCCAAAAACTCTGGAATAACTTATCATTGGAAGTCAGGAAATCACCATCTGTAAATATCTTTAAATCAAAATTAAAAGCACATTTTTTCAATTAATTGTAAATTTAAGCGTATCAAGAGCTCTTGTAGCGCAGTAAAATATATATTTAATGTTGGATAGTTTCTGCGCTCTATAAATGTATAATTATTATTATTATTATTATTATCACCTTTTAGCAATTGGAAGTTGTGCCCCTCTACGGTGACATCCAGATTCCCGTCTTCACGTACATCAAGAAGAGCGCCAACTATGAGTCGCACAAATCATTCTGGAACCCTGATATGTCGTCAGCTGCGCAGTACAACCTCCTAGAGCACCTTCAACCAATCAGAGACAGTCATATGAGATACATCAGCGAGCTTGCTAGACATAGTAACAAGGTGGGCTTCCTAGAGAGACCATGTTTTTTCGAACAAAACCTGGGGGCCATCCAAGAGCATTTAAGATTTTTTTTTTTTTTTTTTTTTTTTTTTTTTTAAATATTATTATTATTTTTTATATTTTTTGTGTGGATTTTTTCGAACAAAACCTGGGGGCCATCCAAGAGCATAAGATTTTTTTTTTTTTTTTTTTTTTTTTTTTTTTTTAAATATTATTATTATTTTTTATATTTTTTGTGTGGATTAAAACAAAAATGTAATCAGACAGGTGCAGGGCTGTCCCTGAGCTAAAACCTGAATATTTAAATTATTATTGGGCATACTTGATCGCATGCTTCTTGGACATATTCTTAATCATCTTCCGAAATCTCAAACCAGGAAACATTTATGAAAAATGTAAATCATTTCAGAGATGTTTATGTGTAATTATTGGTGACTTTAAAAGAAGTAAAACTTGCAACATGTTGGTGTGGTGAAATATTGTGTAAATTATGCCTATTATCTCTTCAATGTATATTTTGTCAGAGTGATTACATGTATAAAATAGATATCATTTCATGTTGATCATGTGTCATTGTTTTGTAGGAGGTAACAACAGCACAGAAAGACACAGGTCGGACTGAGGATGAGAACCGTGTACTGTACGAGATAGCTCTGCGTGGCCTCAGGTTATTGTCAAGATGGACGTCCCTTGTCACAGAACTGGTAAGTCCACTTGTTTTGACCATTCCCCTCACCAATTGGAAATGCCTAGGTCACACCAATGCATCAAGCTCTTGCGTTTCCATTTCGATGTGAAAATCGGATAAAAAAAAGCTGACATCAATCTTGGAATGCATGATTTAAATTGAATCCGAAATGACATTGATGTAGCTATGCTGCGTTTCCCATGCATTTTAGGGGAAACTGAGCAACAACGCAAAGGTCCAAGAAAAATGCCAGTGGATGTTCTTTCTAAGTGTATCATGACTATATAAGCATCTGGCCAACTAATTAAATTTTTGGTAGAAATGGATAATGAGTATGCTTGTCAAAAAGGATTGTGAACTTGGTCTAAATCAAATTTCTTAGTCCTACCAAAGGATATG
>JAVYIG010014961.1:0-38531 GCA_035222895.1 Strongylocentrotus droebachiensis | reverse complement strand
CCATGACAATATTCATTTCAATTTTCACTGTTTTGGAGCCGGTTATCGGCCGAGCGTTTCAGTTTACGGCCGCATGTACAAAGTCAATAGGAAGCGCTCGCGCGCGCCGTGCGTTTCTGCGCTGATGTATAGCACAAGCGGGCGGAGCAGGTATCCCACGCCGGAGCTCCCGGGTGCTCGCCTGGCCGAATACAGGCACAGCGGTGATCGGAAGTTGGAATCTGAATTAGACGGACATATCGTGTGTGCGTCGCGGTGTGCGGCTGCATTGATTTAATACATGCGATGAGATACTTTTGAGCTTGCGACCAGCACAAAATCGGGCTCTATATCTGAAAAATACTTGAAATAAAGCTCATTTTATGGTACCCATATTTCTTACATACACGCGTAAGAAACTCGATTTTACAGATTTGGGTAGCGGGACCGCCGATTACATCGCTAAAATGTGATATTTTAGGATATATTTTTCATTGCAAATGTGGTTCTTCAGTGACACTGGCATGGTATGGTATGTGTGGGATATGTGTTATGCTATTATGCGATGTATTTTAAAGTGATTTTACCATGTATCCAACCAATTGGCCGAAAACCGGAGCTGACCGATTACCGGGTACTTTACTCTATATTCATATCATTTTGGTCAAAATCGACGAAAAAGACGTCCACGCAGAGTGATGTTGTTTTGCTAAATTTAGCCAAACAGCTGTATCGCGCGATATGCAAGCGTATGCATATCGTACGCATGCTGCTAAGCCAATGCGCGACTTGCAGCTTGAGCCACGTTGTCTACGCGATGCCTGCCATTGACTAGTATGGATAGCCGTTCGCGCAAAAAAAACAGGAAGTGACTACACGTTATAGTCAATGGCAATATCGCACGTGCACGTTGTCTCTGCGATATTGCCATTGACTATAACGTGTATTTACTTCCGGGTTTATTGCGCGAATTGCTAGCCATACTTTCATTCACTATAATGTGTAATTGAATTTCGGGTTTCGTTCGTACGCGGAGATGTTACCATGGTTTGGACTGAGCGGAGCGCACGCCCCCTAATTAGCTGATCCACCAAATAGCGGGAAGGGTATTTTTAAACTGTAATCAGTTGTGATCCCTGGGGGCTAGCGAAAATATGAGCGCATAGAATTGTTCCTTAGGACTGGGACTACTTATCGATCGGGGCATCATATCTCAAAAGTGGCAAACCTCAAAGTTAGCCAGGACACAATGTTTAAATTGCTGTTTTGACCAAGATATGTTTAGAATTTCTGGGGCTACTCCCCTCTTGAAATATTGGAATTCACCTGCTCTTTCATATGACACCTCATTTATTGAGTATCACCTTCAGGATCACAACAGATAAAGGTTTGAATCTCGAATTGAAAAAAAAAATTGACTTTTTTTGCATGGTCGCGCAGTGCACGTAGACTGCATAGGGATGCGTGCAATCTCTATGGGAAGAATTTTAGCACACAACATCGGGTGCGCGATCAGACACCCTACTAAAATTAGGGAGGCCGGTACCCGCACTCCACGTAGAACTTTAGCTTACATTTAGCGCAGGCACATTACGTTCATCCAATCTCAGCCTCATTTTCCTGAATTGGAGCTTACAAGGCCAAGGGCCCTTTTAATTGGCTATCGCTGGCTGCCATTCGCTCAATGTTATACTTATAAGATATTGGTGCGAGGAGAAAGCTTGCGATTTTCTGTTTGATCTGATACCAAAATGCAAAAATCATGATACTTCAGTCTTTATAAAGCCCTCAGCGCTAATTCAGAATCATATCCATACTTTGACCCGTCCTTTGAGTTTGAGTTTGGAGATATCCTACTAAAACATAGCAAAAATCGAATTATTCTTCATCAATTGTTCAAATAATGGTCATGATTTAATAAAAGTTGTTATGTTTCTTACCTGTTTCGTGTAAATATTCCAATCTTTTTTGGAGTATTTTTCCAAAAAATGAAGACTTACACCTGTATAACCCTGTAACCAATCATCGGATTGGGGGCCGATCAGGTGAAGTCTGATAACAAATTTTGATTGCCGATCAAATCAATGAAAATGATCGGAAAGAAATCGGCAGAATTTTTTAATTTTTTTTTATGCCAAAATTTGTCAAACTTTGGGCTATCAAATGCTAAAAAAACATGCATAGCTGGGATCAGTTTGTCATTTAGAATTGTTGTAGACCATGTTTGTGGATATCTAGTGCCTTTTCATGACTTGGAAATTAATAATATTGGTCTAAGAGAAGAGGCAAAATATGCGAGCGGCCATCTTGGATTATAATGTAGGCACACATTTTGTCCATTGTCATTAAAATCCAACAAACATGGTCTACAACAACTCTAAATGACAAAATCCCAGCTACATGTATGTATGCATGTGTTTTTAGCGTTTGATTAAAAAAAATTAAAAGTCGTGCGAGGGTGTTGTTGCGATCTGATCAAAGCCCCAACTTACAGGGTTACTTATAATATACACTTTCTCACAGGATCCACAGCAAACTGCTGCACAATACAATTGTATACCGTACCGACGCCAGTAGAGGCCGTTGTACGTACACACAACATTTTTTCCAAGATACATTCCAAATGACTTGATCTCAAAACCATCCTGGTACCCTGTCAAGGCTGAAACCGCTGGGATTGATCTTGGCTCAGCTGACAACAAGTTTACATTAGGATCGCTTTCATATTCACTGAATATTTTTAAACGATTGTATAAATCCCATCTTTTATCATTGTATTCAATCTCAAAATAAATGATGTTACGTTTCAGTTAATGCACTTTTTAATGAATTCCCCCTCCCCTTCCCTTCTTCCTTTTTTTGTTTTCTTCTTTTGTATTGGTGTTTAGATTCTCTCTGCTTTCCTTTTCCTTTTTGCTTTTCTCAACAATACAGTGTATACCAGTACTTTTCAAGGGGTCGACGTTCATAAGGCTAATTGCCCTTTTTGTTAACCCCACATTCACATAAAATTTTGTTTGCTCCTGCCCTTTGTATTTTTCTTGTAATCAATCTTTTATCTGTATACCATGTTTGTATGTTTTAATGTTTTTTATGGAGAATGAAATAAATGATATTTGTATGGTCTGCAGAGGTTTACGGTGAGGAGGAGACCGATGACCTGACTCCTGATCAATGGCAGGAGGCATGCTGGATCGTCATCAGCTCCTACTTCGATGAGAAGGGTCTCGTCCGACAGCAACTGGACTCCTTTGATGAGTTCATCCAGATGTCCGTGCAGAGGATTGTTGAAGACTCCCCGGCCGTTGACCTGCAAGCTGAGGCTCAGCATATGACCACGGAACAAGAAGTGCCTGTAAGTATGCATAGTGGATACTCTAGGGAATCCTTCTTTGGGGGTGTTTCATAAAGCTGTTCACCCCAGTACTTCGCGAATTGCATTGGTTGCCGGTGACGTACCGCATTATGTACAAAATCTTAGTTTTAACTTATAAATGCATTCATGAATTGGCACCAATTTATCTGCAAGAATTAATCAAGGAATACAAACCCTCACGCAATCTACGGTCATCTTCACAATTAAACCTCGTATCTACTTCTGTGTCAACTCTCTCTTATGGTAATCGCTCCTTTCGCAAAGCTTCTGCTGAACTTTGGAACAGATTACCTTTAAATGTAAAAAACTGTCAAACCGTTAACCTATTCAAAACTAGTCTCAAGACACATTTATTCAAAATTGCGTTCGATGATTAATTAACTCTGTTCACTTTGATGTGTATTCCATATGTATTGTAATTTGTAGGTTTATTTGCATTTTTAGTTTTGTATAAGATGTAATTGTATATCAGTCTATTTTGTGTGTATAGCGCTTAGAGACTTCGGTGGTAAGCGCTTTATAAGTAACGTTTTTATTATTATTATTATAGTTACGCATGACTTTACGAACGACTTGAATATGAAAAGCCGAATGAGATGCTCAATAATTTTTAACTGCATCAACTTAAGTTGAACTGTGCAGATGTAGATTAACATTCTTATTATAACAATCACTTTAATAGTGCAAAGTATATTTTTTTGCCATAATTCAATTGAGGTTATTGGAAACATCAGGAAAAACTTTGGGCATCCTCCCTGGCACTTCATATTCAAGTAGTTCGTAAAATCATGCGTAACTTTACAAACAGCTTTATGAAACACCCCTCAGGCTTCTGTTGTACTTATTTTGATACTAAATATTGGGAGTAGTGACCTTGGTTCACCACTTGATAAGATTCCTGGTTCTAGAGCTCTCAACACAAATTTAGTTTCAGTGGTAGATATAATAATAATGATAATAATAATATTTCTTGTTTACCCAAGGTAGCCTCATCAGTACTTAATACTGTTCTCCCTGAAGGCCCTACAAGCATAGTATTGCCCGGGCTTTAGTTTTAGCGGAAGATAAATATTATTCAATATACTTTACACTACAGTATGATCCATGTTGATGGGTAGAAAGCTAAGATAGTAATATGTTTTTAATACTACATGTATACTTATCAGACAAAGACGAGAATATTAAAAGTGTGCACAACAAGGGTAGAAATTAGAGACAGTAGCATGGGTGCTAGGAAAAAACAGATGCCATGAATATATGATATACCGGTACATATATTTAACTATTCAGATACAAAAGGATAAAGTGTACAGTTGGATGCTGTTGATGTTTCAGAATTGGAGATGAAATTGAAGTCAATTTTTAACCGCATTGTGAAATTTCACCCAAACTCTTTTGGAGGAATTATTTCTATAACCATCTGACACTACCTGCTCAATCTACCCCTTGCAGACAAGATACCTTCTCAAGTTTGAGCAGATCTATCTCTCCAAGCCAACTCATTGGGAGAAAGATGGATCTCCAAGCCCTATGATGCCTAATGAAGCTCGTCTTAGAAATCTCACGTAAGTCAATATTATTTTCACATTCTTGTGTGTTCTTTCCAGGTAAACAATGTAGCTACTGCATTTGCTACATAGAAGCTTGCTCATACCTGAAATCAGGAATTGTGAGTTGTGAATATTGATTATTGTATGAGACGTTATTTTTGCAAGTTTCAATTTCACATATTGTGCAGTGTGTCATAGGGCCCCAAATTTAAGAACATGCAAAGGTTAGTCAACAATGCATGTATAGGCATGATCCTGGCTTACTTTTTGCTGAAAATGATTCTGTCTATGTAGCATCAGTCCATTAGATGTTTCATTCACTTTTTAAATTGTTGAAGATTTCATTAAATTTAATTCTATAAAATCGATGCTAGCTCACTGTGAATTATCACATACAATGATGACTTCCGGTAGGCTATGAGAAAGAGATAAAGTGAACTTTGCGTGCAATGTCAATAATTCTTTCTCAAATGTTGCCACCTGTGTTTGCCATTTTAGGTACTCTGCTCCGTTGTATGTTGATATCACAAAGACAGTGATCAAAGATGGGGAGGATCCGCAAGAAACTATTCATCAGAAAACCTTCATTGGAAAGATCCCCATCATGCTTCGCTCAACGTACTGTCTCCTCAATGGACTCACAGATCGTGATTTGACAGGTACCTCTAGGGTTTATACATGATCAGATAATTTGATACACCACACAATAAGTCGCACAACAATCAACAGAGCATGGAGGAAAACTTAAGAATAATATTGAGACAAGAAATTTCTGCTTTTCGGTTAAATTGGGTATTATGACTAGTGTTCTATCTTATTAAACATTTTAAACTGAGAATTTTCCTGAGAAAGATGTAATTTTGATGACTTAACATTTAACGCTTTTGGGGCAAGCAAGCAAGTAAGCATCGCATAAAATCATTTCACTGTACATCAGTGTAAAAAGAATATGTATGTATGTAATAGTAAGTTGTAAGTAGTCAACTTACTGCATTGATTGTTTTGATGAGTTAAGGAATCATTGTCATCATCATCATCATTATGTTTGAAGAAGCCAAAGGGGTTCATGATGAGAGGACTGTATTAGGCCTTAAAAAAAAAATGTTGTATTGCCCTTTAGGTGCCAAAACATGGGCAGTCAGTCAGAATTTTATTTTATTTTTTAAACTCCCTCTTTGGGCTGATATTTCTCAGTTTTGAATGCTTTAATACACTTTTTTTTCTTCTGAAAAACGGTTTTAATTTTTTTTTTTTTTAAAAGCCGACTGTAGACTTCAAGAGTTTTGGGTCGGCCGCAAAGGGATATACTGGTAATACATCTTCTTTTTTTAATGTCCTATATATGACATCAATATTTATTCTATTTTTAATCAAATCATTTTCTATTTCAATTTGTAGAATTGAACGAGTGTCCCCTTGATCCTGGTGGCTACTTCATCATCAATGGCTCTGAGAAGGTTCTGATTGCCCAGGAGAAGATGTCTACTAACTCTGTGTATGTGTTTGCTAAGAAAGACTCCAAGTATGCGTTCACAGCAGAGTGCAGATCATGCTTAGAGCACTCCTCTCGTCCTACTAGTACACTCTGGGTTCACATGATGGCTAAGGGTGGACAGGTCAGCATGTTTATTTATTTCATTTCATTTATTTATTTCACTCTCTTTTAAAAAAACATCAAAAGTATAGGCCTAGATCTATACATGTTTTTTCATGAAAGCCAAAATTGGCTTGATGAGAATGATCCCAAATAAATACTTAGCATAAACAAAATACAAGCTTATTTTATATAAAAAGCATAATACATACATTCACAACAACAGAGGACAGAGGAAAGATAAAGATAACATAAATCCTCAGTCACAAATGCCATTACGAACTGCTACAAAGGCTGTACGAACGATTTTCAGACAATGGAAATTTGGGAAGACAACAGAAAAACAGGGAGATTCGTACAAAATTATCGTTCGTACGAACGTTTGTGACCGTAGCATAAGGTAAAGCTAAATGGGGTATTTCATTGCCCAGCAGTAGAGAAGCACTCTGATTTAAAGAGAGTTGTTATAAAATTGATCCGATATGACCACATATCACACAATTGATTTACTATCTCCATGTCTCGTGCACTGAGTTGCTATTGAGATCAAACTTAAACTAATCAATCGCAAATCTTTGTAAGACTTGTCTCAGTTCACTGATGTATTCACACTATGTACGTTTTCATTTCAAATCATGAACTGTTTCATACACCTGTGACAGACTCATGTATTTCAGTTATCAAAATGATCTGTTCATTGCTTTTAATTCATTGATTGTACATGTAGTACAGATTGATTATCAGTGTCCTTGACCTTTTGTGATATTTCATACTATTTGTTTCAATAAAGTATATTGCAGTCAAGCTTTAAAAGCCAGAAGGGCATTAGTTCTGACAGTATAAAATATGAAGATTGTTCAACTTAGCTTTTTTTCCAAAATTTAACATTTACAGTGTCGTAGTTGAGTGGTTTAAGCACTTGGCTTGCAATTCAAAGATCGTAGTTTGATCTCTGATATGGCACTAATGTCCTTTGGCAAGGCATTAATCTTCATTTGCCACACTCAACCCAGGTGAGGGACATGGGAACCTGGCAGGAATTAATTCCTTGAAATGCTGGAGTGCTGTAACGGCAGCTAGGCTAAAGGCGGGGTAATAATAAATGCGCCTCGGAATAGAATTTCTAGATATACGGCGTTATAGAAATGCTTATTATTATTATTTTTATTATTGATTCCATTCAATTCTATTTTGATTTGTTGTAGGGTGCAAGGAAGAGTGCTATTGGCCAGAGAATGATATCAGTATTACCATACATCAGACAAGAAGTCCCCATCATGGTGGTATTCAGAGCTCTAGGGTTCGTGGCTGATAGGGACATCCTTGAACACATCATCTACGACTTTGATGATCCAGAAATGATGGAAATGGTAAGTGCATTATTCTTCATTTTGATATATATGAAGAGTTAATTACAAAAGAAGCTAAATCCATTTTTGTAATTTTGAAGAAAAATGAAATTGTTTACCAGATTTTGTACAGGCGTTTAAATGGAAAAGTGATATTAGAATGTGCATTTTTTCATAATTGCTCCCAAAATTTAGGTAAATAATTTTGTTGAAATACAGGTACTTAGGTGAACAATGTTCTGATATCAATAACTCAATTTTCATCAAAAGTGGATTTAGCTCCTTTTGGAATTAAGCTCTTCATATAAGGGCAGGTGGAAAAATCTTAGAGTCATTGAGGGGACAAATCATCAAGGACTTCTTTGCTCTGTATGTTCAGGTATCATGTTGATATGTGGTATTAAAGATATTGGCGCCAAATGCTTCTTCTGTAAAGAAAAATTGAGAGTTAAAATACTCAAATTGTCCTGAAAATAAAGATATAACTGACTTTTCATAACTAAACTACTAAATGCACAGTCCGAGTCAGATCCATACTGCACTTGTTAACATAAAGTTTCTTTGTAATGCTCTTTAATCCTCAACTAGGTGAATGTCTCATATAGTTTTTCTGGTGATTTTTGTTTTCTTCTATCAATATACAAGTTAAAGATAAAGACCAGTTATGGTCATGCGATTGCACTGTGAAAGAAACGTTGTGGAATCGAACAGAAAAGGTTGATCATCTAGCATATAAGTATTGGTGTGTACTGCAAGGTTCTGGAATCATCAAAATGATAAGAAATTTGGCCCAGTCTTCGTAAAGTTACAAGCACTGTACACAGAAAGATGTATTAAGGACTACGCACACGTGCGCGACACGTGTGTTTATCTCTCACAGTCCAATAGATAAACTAATTTACCAAATATATCAATTAGTAGGCGGTTTCCCGGCAAAATTTTTATCATCATGTATTAGTCAAAACATATTCTTTCACATGATTGGTAATAAAGAGCTTCCATTTAATTTTTTGAAATTGGGGCGTTTCCAATACTGGTCTTTACCTTTAAAGGTACTATGCCCCTTTTGCAGGCCCAACAAATGAAAAAGTTAAATTCCAACTGCATTTGAAAGATAATACTAATTTAGAACTTCCCTAAAAAAGGTGGGGCTTGAAAATGTCTTCAAGTGGGAAAATAACGACTATTAGTTGTCAAATCGACTTTAGGGCTATAGAGCCCTAAAGTAATAGTCTTGATTTTCAGACAATTTTTACCGAATGGTCATACGTTTTATGCTGCGCAAAGATTCAATCAGTTTAATCTTGGCCATCACAAGAAGTGGGTTATTGATGTAGACAAATGCTCATGTACCCTTTAGAACTCTTTTCATGTATGTTATTACCAAAGAAGAAAAAAAGCCAGTCAGTCACTCAATAGTGTCTGACAGTGAAGTCTAGCAAGTAAACGGGTTTCCTTGCATAATTTGAATATGAGGACACTGCTAACGTTTAAATTTCACAGATAGGACATACATGACATATTCATAATTCCTGCAAATTTCTACAGAATTTGAGGTTGGCTGCAAAAGGGACATAGTACCTTTAAAGCTCATTAATGATTTTGTTCTCAGAAATATCCTTAGTAAAAATGAGTACGTTATGTCCCATAAATATCACATACGATTACATTCTCTTGATATATTATTGCTATAGGTCAAACCTTCTCTGGACGAAGCGTTTGTCATCCAGGAGCAGAGTGTGGCCCTGAACTTCATCGGTGCTCGTGGAGCTCGTCCAGGTGTGACCAAGGAGAGACGTATCAAATACGCTAGGGAGATCCTCCAGAAAGAAATGTTACCTCACGTTGGTGTGAGCGACTTCTGTGAGACCAAGAAAGCCTACTTCCTTGGGTAAGTACGCTAGGGAGATCCTCTAGAAGGAAATGTTACCTCACGTTGGTGTGAGTGACTTCTGTGAGACCAAGAAAGCATACTTCCTTGGGTAAGTACGCTAGGGAGATCCTCCTGAAGGAAATGTTACCTCACGTTGGTGTGAGCGACTTCTGTCAAACCAAGAAAGCCTACTTCCTGGGGTAAGTACGCTAGGGAGATCCTCCTGAAGGAAATGTTACCTCACGTTGGTGTGAGTGACTTCTGTGAAACCAAGAAAGCATACTTCCTTGGGTAAGTACGCTAGAGAGATCCTCTAGAAGGAAATGTTACCTCACGTTGGTGTGAGTGACTTCTGTGAGACCAAGAAAGCATACTTCCTTGGGTAAGTACGCTAGGGAGATCCTCCTGAAGGAAATGTTACCTCACGTTGGTGTGAGCGACTTCTGTCAAACCAAGAAAGCCTACTTCCTGGGGTAAGTACGCTAGGGAGATCCTCCAGAAAGAAATGTTACCTCACGTTGGTGTGAGCGACTTCTGTGAGACCAAGAAAGCCTACTTCCTTGGGTAAGTACGCTAGAGAGATCCTCTAGAAGGAAATGTTACCTCACGTTGGTGTGAGTGACTTCTGTGAGACCAAGAAAGCATACTTCCTTGGGTAAGTACGCTAGGGAGATCCTCCTGAAGGAAATGTTACCTCACGTTGGTGTGAGCGACTTCTGTCAAACCAAGAAAGCCTACTTCCTGGGGTAAGTACGCTAGGGAGATCCTCCTGAAGGAAATGTTACCTCACCTTGGTGTGAGTGACTTCTGTGAAACCAAGAAAGCATACTTCCTTGGGTAAGTACGCTAGAGAGATCCTCTAGAAGGAAATGTTACCTCACGTTGGTGTGAGTGACTTCTGTGAGACCAAGAAAGCATACTTCCTTGGGTAAGTACGCTAGGGAGATCCTCCTGAAGGAAATGTTACCTCACGTTGGTGTGAGCGACTTCTGTCAAACCAAGAAAGCCTACTTCCTGGGGTAAGTACGCTAGGGAGATCCTCCAGAAAGAAATGTTACCTCACGTTGGTGTGAGCGACTTCTGTGAGACCAAGAAAGCCTACTTCCTTGGGTAAGTATGCTAGGGAGATCCTCTAGAAGGAAATGTTACCTCACGTTGGTGTGAGTGACTTCTGTGAGACCAAGAAAGCATACTTCCTTGGGTAAGTACGCTAGGGAGATCCTCCTGAAGGAAATGTTACCTCACGTTGGTGTGAGCGACTTCTGTCAAACCAAGAAAGCCTACTTCCTGGGGTAAGTACGCTAGGGAGATCCTCCTGAAGGAAATGTTACCTCACGTTGGTGTGAGTGACTTCTGTGAAACCAAGAAAGCATACTTCCTTGGGTAAGTACGCTAGGGAGATCCTCCAGAAGGAAATGTTACCTCACGTTGGTGTGAGCGACTTCTGTGAGACCAAGAATGCCTACTTCCTGGGGTAAGTACGCTAGGGAGATCCTCCAGAAGGAGATGTTACCTCACGTTGGTGTGAGCGACTTCTGTGAGACCAAGAAAGCCTACTTCCTTGGGTAAGTACGCTAGGGAGATCCTCCAGAAGGAGATGTTACCTCACGTTGGTGTGAGCGACTTCTGTGAGACCAAGAAAGCCTACTTCCTTGGGTAAGTATCCGTCCAGTGTGTAAGAGTGAAAGACGGATTTAGAAATGATCAGTCGTGGGTGGTGTTTCATAAAGCCGTGCGTAAAGTTACGCATGACTTTATGAAAGACTTTAATATGAAGTGCCAGATAGAATGCCCAAAGTTTTTCCTGATGTTTTAACCCTTACTGTACTGGGGGGGGGGGGGGGGGGGGGCCTGGGAGGCCCCCCCCCCCCTCGACATTTTCGGAGATCGCGCCGCAACCGCTCAGAATTTTAAATTGTCGTTTCATGACTTTTTTCCCTGAAGTCTTACGCACATTTTGATACCATTTTCGTCGAAATCGGATATACCTGTAAGGTGTTACATAACAATTAGTATGCGCATGTCATCAAAAAAATGCTATAATTGCATATATTCATGTACAAGCAGAAATGTGAAGATGTGAATTGATATCAAATTGCTTTTATGTTTCTCAAAGTAACCTGATGTATTTCAGAACAAAAGAATACATTAGAAATAAAACAATAGATATAATAAGAAATAAAAAACAATAAAATACATAAGAAAATAAATAGTTGAAAATCGCATCAAATTTGCATAAATTATCATTATTAATTACATCAAATAACTATTTTGTGTTAGAAAAGAAGTTTCATATGAATAATGAGTTTCAACATTAAAAAAGTGGAGTCTGACAATGTTTGTAATGATTCTAGCTCCCTATATCTATTTCCAGATTTGATGTTCATGAATGCATATCATAATTTATGCAAATTAACCTATGCATTTTTAAATATCATAAAAATAATGAAACCTCATGAATTTGAGATGAAGGAAACATTTATTCAATACATTTTCAAGATTCTTCACAAGTCTACGGACAAATATGTAGAGTTTTCTGTAAAATGCATAAAATTAGCATTTTGCATAATTAATTAGGCTATAACGACAAAAATGTGCATATTAGGAAAAAACTAATTATACCATCTTGTTCCTTACATAAATATCTACAAACATGCAAATTTTCGCGTTCATCGGACATTCGACGGCCGAGATCATAGGGGGGGGGGGGGCCTCCCAGGCCCCCCCCCCCCCCAGTCAGAGAGTGCTCGAAATAGCCCAGTACAGTAAGGGTTAATAAAGTGTGACTATATTTCCAATAACCTCAATTAAATTATGGCAAAAAATATACTTTGCATTAAAAATGTTTTTTATAATTAGAATGTTAATCTACATCTGCAAGAAAACTTTAGTTGATGCAGTTAAAAAGGATTGAGCATCCTATTAAGCTTTTCATATTTAAGTCATTTGTAGAGTCATTCGTAACTTTACGAACAGCTTTATGAAACACCCCCCTGATTGTATTTTAGGGGGATTGTTTGACTTTACAGAGATACAGGAATCATCCTGAGGTTGAAAGATATTGCTTTATGCCATTCAAAAATAGTTTTCTTTTATCTTTTCTATTTTGGGGGTCTTACTTGAACAATTCTAATGATTTCAGTTGCACACATTGGGAATAGATATATGAACTGGGATGATTACCATCTTAGATCACCATATAACACAACTACCGGTTCATTCATTTTACAATGTTATAGCCCTGTAGAAAGTTACCAAAGTATATGTTTCCGAGGTATCTTATTGGCATATCTAGATTGGATCTATTTCCCACTTATGTCTTTTCGTCACTACCTGAGACCAGGTACCCACTTGCTATATCTGGCTTGTTGGTGACATATGTAGATTGATATTGTGCAAGAGGATATTAGTGCTTGTACCAAGGCTTTAATGCTAAAGACCAGTTATGGTCATGCAATTGCACAGTGAAAGAAACGTTGTGAAATCGATCAGAAAAGGTTGATCATCTAGCATAGATGTACTGCAAGGTTCTAGAATCATCAAAATTATAAGAAATTTGGCCAAGTCTTCATAAAGTTAGAAGCACTGTACACAGAAAGATGTATATGGGACTACACACACGTGCCCGACACGTGCATTTGTATCTCTCAACAGGCAAGAGATATACTAATTTACCAAATATATCAATTAGTAGGCGGTTTCCTCGTCAAATTTTTATCGTCATGTAATATTCAAAACATATTCTTTCACATGATTGGTAATAAGAGCTTCCATTTCATTTTTTGAAATTGGGGCGTTTCCAATACTGGTCTTTACCTTTAACCCACAACATTCACAACCTCAGTCAACTGCTTTAACCACTTAACCATGACGTCTTTATGATTAAGAGCTCTAGAGTGAAAAATGAATCAGGTTCAACCAGAAATCTTTTCTTTTAGGTATTGTGTACACAGATTACTCCTGGCTACCATCGGTCGTCGTGAGGTGGATGATCGTGATCACTATGGTAACAAGAGATTGGATCTGGCTGGTCCTCTACTAGCTTTCCTCTTCAGAGGGCTCTTTAAGAACCTGCTGAAGGAAGTCCGCATGTACGCTCAGAAGTTCATTGACAAGGGCAAGGTAAAGTCATAGGATTCTAGAGTAGAATACCATCATTTGAAGAATACTGAAGGTTAGATGCAAAAATGTGATTTTACCAAGTTTCTGTCATTTGATTGTAAGTATGCAAGAAATTCATTAAATACTGTTTTGTAGCCTCTGAAATATGGCAGCTTTGAAATACTATATTTGGAATCGTTTTTTATTATATTTCTTATCTCACTGTTCTTTGGTAGACACAGAGCCATCTATACAGAGTTTGGCCCACTTGGTTTCAGTTGGTCACAATATGGTGTATATTCTTCATTTTTTTAAACTTTCCCATTAAAGCAGAGTTTGCTATATTGTGCCCAACTCAGTCAGTAGAGCGTCCGCCTCACAACTGGGAGGTCGTGGGTTCGAACCCCGGCCACGTCATACCAAAAGATGTTAAAAGATGGGAGTTGTTGCTACCTTGTTTGGCGTTCAACAATAAGGGATAGAGCAACGTCGATCTGGCGCTGCTCAGTGGCTGCCGGGCTCACGATCAATTGGGCAAAAAGAATTTCCGTTTCGGTTTAATAAAATTTGGAGTGGACTATTAGGCTATTATTATTATTATTATTATTATTATTACTGGGTTGGCCAAACTCTCCTTATCAAAGACACTGACAAGACATTCATCCATATGTGCCTCTCTCAACCCAAGTGTTGTAAATTGGACCCTGGAAGGAGGTAGCTCTTCTTGGAGTGCTTTCTGTGCCTATTTATAGCTTGGCTAAAAAGCCAGGGTAATAATAGTAGGTGCCTTGAGCTTCCCCTGGGCTGGATACATGTGTGTGATCAGGGGCCCATTTCACAAAGCTTTTTTTCAATGACAAATTACAAAAATCAGTGTCAAATCTGCTGACAACCAATCAGAAGCAAGGATTTCAGTAGCTTATAACAAAAACTGTCACTTGTCACTGATGACAAGTTTTGTGAAACACCCCCCCCCCCCCCCAGGCCTCTGTATGATATTAGCCTGTGTTTGTATTTTTCATTAGGACTTCAACATGGAGCTAGCCATTAAGACAAGGATCATCACAGACGGTCTCAAGTATTCCTTGGCTACTGGTAACTGGGGTGATCAGAAGAAAGCACATCAAGCAAGGGCTGGTGTATCACAGGTACGTCACATCCTTCACTCTCTCATTGTTTATTACCATAAGGTTTATCATAAGCTAAACAACTACCGTTAATCTCTGTGTATAAGATGCACCCCTATTTATTTTTAATTTTTTTTTTTGGGGGGGGGGAATTAAAAAAAAAAAATCTTGTACCTGTGTATAAGACGCACCCCTGACTTTCAATTTTTTATTCGGTGGAAAAAAGTGTGTCTTATACACAGAGATTTACGGTACTGATGTAGCGATAAGTGGAACCATCTACATATTATTATGAAGACAGCTCAACCTGTTTACCAGATCTGATCAATAAACTGCTGACGTCCATTTGTTTGGCCTGAGAACAGTGGATTGTATTGGCTTAAATGGTTCTTATGAAGTCATGTATTATTGTGTAAGTGGCCCATACATGTGGAGTGATGTGTGCAGGGCTTTGTAAGGAACTACATCAAGTACCTTTTGGATTGGATACAAATATCACATATATGATCTGATACATTTGTAAGTTGGAGATGAATATAAGTCATTTTGAACAATGCAACATTGTTATGTTATTTGCATACATTTGCTTCTACTGCACTCCCCTCACACAATGAACCAAACACTATGTACATGACGGACAAACAAAGAGGACAAAATATACAGTTCCTCATTCTACCCTCAACAATTGCTGTGGTAGACAAAGGAACATCCCTTCACTGCTATTATGTAAAAATGTGTAGAACAGGTGTCACATGCATATTCACCTGTTTTTTTACATAATAGCAGTGAAGGGATGTTCCTTTGTCTACCACAGCAATTGTTGAGGGTAGAATGAGGAACTGTATATTTTGTCCTCTTTCTGTGTCCGTCATGTTCATAGTGTAATAGGCTTCAGGTTTCCAACGTGCCCAACCAAGCCAATGCAAAATGATGACCATGCGATTGGCATGGGTGAATGACTGCACCAATGCAATGTAAATTAGTTGTACACACAAAACTTTTCCCATATTAAAAAAGGGTAGATTTTAAATCATTTTCAAAACATGGTCAGAGTGAGTGCATCTGCCTGTTTATACAAGCTTGAGAAGATACAACTTTCTAGAACAGATAGACAAATGGTATCCAAGGGGCCGATATTACAGTGCTATAGTTGATATAAATCTGTGTTATATTTTTGTGTGTAGGTGTTGAACAGATTGACATTCGTATCCACCCTCTCGCATCTGCGGCGCCTCAACTCACCCGTTGGACGTGACGGAAAGTTAGCCCGCCCTCGTCAGCTGCACAACACACAGTGGGGTATGGTTTGTCCTGCAGAGACTCCTGAGGTATGTCTATTAATCAAGTCAGCTACCCTTGTTTGACATGCTCAATTAGGTCAAGCAAGTTTTTAAAGGGATCCGGTAACTTTGTCTTAGATCCTTTAAAAAAATCATTGATTTAACTCATGCTGCATCGATAATTATAAACCTTTAGGTCAGTCAGGAACCCCATAAATTTTACAAGCCTGTCTGATTATCAAGATATTTATGATTGAAAATCGAAATTAAATTTTACATTTGCCAAACCGTTTTCATAACACTACAGTCTATTGGGTAAAACGAGTATGGTAAAACCGGTCACTCAAAGGTTTTTACTTTTTTGAGGCACTTCTTGATATTTTGAAGCGCAATTTTTTTAGGGCTTCAATATTCACTGATAACACATAGGGCCGTGCATCTCAGATTTAACATTGTTAAACGATCCCTTTAATGCATGTTTGAACCAAATTTTAAATACAGGCTCCTATTTATTAAGTACAAGCAATTGTTGATATTTTTGTAGATCATTCAAATTCGACCCTAAACCAGGCTCCATGCTACATTTTTCTTATATTTATAAATTTAGGATATCTATGTCTGGTCTAATTCCCTGTTTAAATTAAAAAATCCTTGGGTTCTGGAGTAAAAATGTTAGCCCCATCTGCACTGGACCCTGTTTGTATCGAAACTTTCTTATGACATTTTTATGAATGTAATCCTAGGTATATTTAATGAGTGTTCCACTCCTAAACATTTCATGATTTTATAATTTGATTACCATCCCTCACAGCGCTGAACAGTCCCACCTAAACCTTTTCATGTTTGTTATCAATAGGGCCATGCTGTAGGCCTAGTGAAGAACCTTGCCTTGATGGCCTATATCTCTGTGGGTTCACAACCCAGTCCCATCCTGGAGTTCTTGGAGGAATGGAGCATGGAAAACCTGGAAGAGATTGCGCCCTCTGCTATCAACGAGTAAGCAGTTTGGAAAGATTTTCAAGATTTGAGATCTGGGGGGCATTTCACACAGCCTTTTTTCAATGACAAATAACAAAAATCTGTGACTGATAACCAATCAGAAGTAAGGATTTCAGTAGCTTATAACACAAATTGTCATTTGTCACTGATGACAAGTTTTGTGAAACGCCCCCCCCCCCCCCAGGATTATCTTTTGATCAATATTTATGTATGAAAGCCACACTAAATGAGTATTGTGCCTGTTACCAGTGCAATAAAATAAAATAAAGAGGAAAAGGAAGAAATGGGACTGCCAGTATTGAAAGTGTCTTTTCATAATGCATTGATTTGGTACAAGAATACAATAATACTTAACTTTTCCTTTCAATCACTGTATGACTTGTATGAATCTGCTTGAAAAGGCCTAAAGTGATCAGCATTTTCAGATCATGTTAATGAGTATTTTGCAGATAAAACCTTTCTGGGATATGGCAAGCAGAGATTATGTTCTGCACTATGGAATGTCCAGAACAAAAGCAGACTGTTTTAAGATTGATAAGGTATCACCTGAAATGAATCAAATTTGCCCTTGTTTTCAGAGCGACGAAGATCTTTGTGAACGGTTGCTGGGTAGGCATCCATAGAGACCCTGAACAGCTGATGAACACCCTGAAGAAACTCCGTAGACAGATGGATATCATTGTGTCAGAAGTAAGTAATGAGATTGGTTGAAAGAGTTATTGTATAACCAGAAACTTTGGAGAATTTTTACAAGTGGCTGAGAGTCACAAAGGTTTCAAAAAGCTGCAAAAGAAGTGCATCATAAGTAACAACATTATTTTTTTCCTTCTGATTCTAAAGTTTCTTTCTCCAGAAGGGGCAGTCGTTTTATGCAATTTGTGTCTTAAACTTAATCTTCAAGGCACTCTGAGGTTATGCTCATTTTTGGGGCATAAATGAAACAGACATGTATAAAGAATATTTTCCCTTTTTGTTTCTCTTTATTTAGTAATTATGAAATCCATCTTATCAACTTATGGAAATATTTGTATCATATTGTTGTTGCTGTTCATATCTATGTTTATCTTTAATAGACCAGTTTGTAGTTAGCACATGGGTCATATGACCCCAAATATCCACATATCTTTTAAACATAGATAAATCCAACTTTGTGCCTTTTGGAATAATCACAGCTAAAGTCATAGAGGTGATTCTTTGTTTGCCCTCTTGAAAACATTACTTCCACCTGTATTCAATAAAATGCATCACAGGTGCATGCATGAATAATGATTACATAACTTCCGTGAGCATGTATCCAGTATTAGTCTCAGTGGGTTTTACAATTTTGTTCAAGTGACCTTTATCTGCGCATGCTCAGATTGTATCTACGAACTGGTATATTGAGACTCACCAAATTATTGAAATTAATTTAGGTTTCAATGGTGAGAGACATTAGGGAGAGAGAGATCCGCATCTTCACCGACGCTGGAAGGATCTGTCGCCCTCTCTTGATCGTAGAGAACCAGAAGCTATTGCTCAAGAAACGCCATGTTAGCATGCTCAAAGAGAGGGAATACAACAATTACAGGTAAGAAAGGGTAATGGGTCACACATTTGAGTCAATCATGTTATTAAGCTACTTGAAACAAGTCAGCAGGAATGTTTTTGGAAAGGATTGACTAGAAGGTTGTGAACTACAAGATGGTTTTAGATAATAAGTTGCACAGTTTCTGCTCATGTGGGAGCAGTGTAGAAGATCGAGTGTCAGATAGACATCTCTTTGAGCATTTATTATCATTTTAAATGTTCTTCACGTTTTGAGCATGTACTGTGAGGTCTTAATTTGTGTTCTTCAAATATTGTTAAGATATGGTAATGAGATTAACATGAGTCGGGTCTATTTCTTGATGTTTTCTAATAATATTTGTTAGTCATTTGTGTAAATTTAAGTGAACGTATATAGCCAGATTTAAATACCACAAGAAGGACCTAGGGGCCGGGGGGGGGGGGGGGGGGGGGGTACTCACATATTAGGACATACAGGGGTGTACGCTCTAATGGGTCATTTTTTCACAAAAAATCCCTAAATATGGGTCCCACTTTTAACAAAAATATTATTAAAAATGGTTCTGTTTTTTCAAAACTTCCAAAATATACCCCCAAAACACCCGAAAATTGTGAAAAATGGGTCTTTTTACGAGAAAAATGAACCAAAATAACCTCCAGTAATGGGTAGGGTTTTGAGGCTTGAGCGGCACACCCCGTCCAAACCATCATCTTTGGATAGTTTTCCAGATGTAGTCAACATGGTAACAATGAATTACATTCATAAAACCAACAAACTCATATTCCTCTAATCCAATGTTCCATACTACAGTTGGCAGGACCTTGTAGCTAGCGGTGTGGTGGAGTACATCGACACCATGGAGGAAGAGACGGTAATGCTGGCCATGACACCTGATGATCTACAGGAGAAAGGCATGGGATACTGTTCAACCTACACTCATTGTGAGATCCATCCATCCATGATCCTTGGTGTCTGTGCATCGATCATTCCATTCCCTGATCACAATCAGGTAGGTCATTACATTGCAAGACATCAATATATGTTTGCATCTCTCCACCCAGGAAAAGTAAATAAATACATCATAGCAAGGGATTCCTTAAATGATGTAAGCACCAGACTTGGTTATCTACCTAAAATCTGCATAATATTAGGGCATCTCGCAAGGTGGATACGAGTGCTATAAGAAAGAAATATTATCACTATCATTCATCATCATACAAAGAGGAAGAGCATCTCAGAGCAGGGGGGTGTTTCACAAAGATCCTTAGTTGAACTTGTCTCTAAGTTGGACTTAACAATTATGGAAAGCCGTAGGCATCTTTGAAATATTTGTAAAAATTATTTTAAAAGGCATAAAATGTTGATTAATTTCATTCATATTTTCTATTTTCAAGGAGATTTCATATTTTTGATGTGGAATTTATGAAAAATCTAAAATACTTGAATTTTTGCTTTTGAATATATTTTATTTTAAGGCTACAAATGGCTCTCTGTAGTGTTTAAGTCCAACTTAGAGTTATGTTCGACTTAGGATCTTTGTGAAACACCTCCCTGCTCTGAGATGCTCTTCCTCTTCATATGATGATGAATGATAGTGATGATGTTTCCTCTTCATAACACTCGGATCCACCTTGCGAGAAGTCCTATTATTATGCAGACTTTAGGTAGATAACCAAGTCTGGTGCTTACAGCATTTAAGGGATTCCTTGCTATGATGTATTGATTTACTCTCCCTGGGTGGGGAGAGGCAAACATATATTGATGTCTTGCAATAGGAGATTAGGACTATGCCAGGGCTCGAGCCCACTCTAGCATTTCTACTCAAGTGTCAATCGCTCAACTGCAATACCTCTATTTTTCTTGTAGATGGATTATTTATTGCAGAGGATAAATTCCAGGGCCCCATCTAATAAATAGTTATAAGTTATTCAACTCCATTGCACATCTGTCCTAAGGAGAAAGGAATTTGTAAGATTGCAACTGATCGGATGTCTACTGGTAATCAATGTGGATCAATCAAAACACTTATAATACATACTACCACTTATAATAAAAAGCCCAGTTTAACTGTTTTATTTCTGTTTAGATCAATGAATAATATTTATTTGGGTTTTAATAACTTCCCTTTTCCATTATTGTTTAATATTTCAATGTATATTCTAGTGAAAGATTTTGCATGTTATTTACAGTACCTTTTGCAAATGTATGTGTTCTTGTAATGTGATTTTTATGGAAATGACTATACTTAACTGAATAATTGAAATGAAAAATTGATTTCCCCCCCCCCCCCTCAGTCTCCTCGTAACACCTACCAGTCTGCTATGGGTAAGCAAGCCATGGGCGTCTACATCACCAACTACCACGTCCGCATGGACACCCTGGCCCACGTGCTCTACTACCCTCAGAAGCCCCTCACCACCACCCGATCCATGGAGTACCTCCGCTTCAGGGAGCTGCCGGCCGGTATCAACTCCGTGGTTGCCATCGCCTCCTATACGGGATACAACCAGGAAGATTCCGTCATCCTTAATGCTAGTGCTATTGATAGAGGCTTCTTCAGGTGAGGTCATTGACCCCTATCGACTCCTTTGACCCCTATTGCATTGCGTGCTTGGTAAAAGTAGGCCAGTCATGTAACCTTCCTAGGTGTATTTATTCTGCAGGAACCTAGCTCGTAATCAGTCCACTTCAATCCAATCCAGTCCTGGACTTTGTAGTCTTCTGAACGATATTGTAGTTTCCTAATCAAAGATACTAGTGAGACTGAAACATACTATGCAGGTCATGATTTATCAGAGAAAGATCGCAGTATTGGTATGTTCTATGGAATCATTTGTCCATTTAAGATTACAGAGAACACTTTTTTGCTTGTGGGTTATGGAACTCTTGATGAGCTGTTTCATCTCTATCGTTCCTGCTTTCATATCTGAAGATTGTAGAAAGCACATACACACTCAATACATACGACCACATACATGTTCATGTTTTATCACTGCTTGAAGTCGCCTTCATATTTGACTAGCATATTTTGATTGACTGTTGTTTCAGATCTGTGTTCTACCGGTCGTACAAAGATGCTGAATCGAAGGCAGTTGATAAGGATGAGATGTTTGAGAAACCATCCAGAGAGACCTGTCAGGGTAAGCTAAACACATCATTTAGTGATAATAATAATAATAATAATACTCAGTTTTTATTAGCGCAAATTACAATTAAGTCTTTAAGCGCTATGAAAATAGAAGAAAATCTTTGAACTCACATTTTAAACCTTTCTGAAGTTATTGAGTGTGGTGGTTCATTCTAATGCATGAGCTAGAACTATGTTTGTTTGTTTTTTTTCTCAAAATATATTTGTGGGGATTCTGAAGATACTTAAAGATGCATCAAGTAAGATATATTGGTTGTAAAAATAATTGATTACTTAGCCAGCGGGCAAAGTCATTAAGTTTTGTCTGTAAAGTTTCAGTTTGGATATACCACAGGGTATCAGGTGTACTACAAATTTGTTAGGAAAGAGTGAGCAATGCAAAGAGAACATGAAGTTTGCAATATGTCTCTGACAAAAGAAAAAAGTCATATGGGTATTGATTTACTAGGCACAAAGTTTCAGTGAGCATTCCTTTGGATGGACATTTGTTAAAACTATTGTCTTTTGTTGGTTTTTCTTTAGGAATGCGCAATGCGGTCTATGACAAGCTAGAAGAAGATGGAATCATCCCTCCCGGCTCCAGGGTATCAGGTGACGATGTCATCATTGGCAAGACATGCACACTACCAGAGAATGAAGATGAGGTATGATAATGAGGAGGAGGAGGATGGTGATGATGATGATGATGATGATGAAGATGGTGATGATGACGATGATGGTGATGATGATGATGATGATGATGATGTTGATGATGATGATAATGATAAAGATGATGTTAATGATGATGATGATGATGATGATGTTGATAATGTGGATAATGATGTTCATAATGATGATGTGATGATGATGGCTTCTTGTATAGTGCTGGTATTCCCATCTCCTTGGTGCTCAAGGACTCAATCTACAGTGCCTCAAAAAAACTTAACAATGTTGCTACTGATTATTGGCCTATTTTTTTTACCCCCCTTGCGTCCAACTCAGACGGTCAAAAAGCCTATAAAAATGCTTAATTACTCTATTTTTAACATAGTCAACAAAAATACTCAACAAAGCATGTGTTGTCTTTACTAATACATTCCTCAAGAAAGACTTTTTCTTTTTCTCGCTCGCTTCCTGTAGCTTGAAGGCACAAGTCGACGCTTCACCAAGCGAGATTGCAGTACATTCATGAGATCTACCGAGACAGGTATCATCGACCAGGTCATGGTCAGCATCAATCAAGATGGATACAAGTTCTGTAAGATCAAGGTCAGTATTTGAAGAGTTTAATTCCAAAAGGAACTAAATCCACTTTAGATGAAAATTGAGTTATTGATATTAGAACATTGTTAACTTCAGTACCTGTCTTTCAAAATAAGCATTAACCTAAATTTTGTGAGCAATTATGAAAAAATGCACCTTCTCATATCACTTTTCCAAAGACGCCTGTACAAAATCTGGTAAACAAATTCCTTTTTCTCTCAAGTTACAAAAATGGACTTAGCTCCTTTTGGAATTAAACTTGTTATTTATGGTTTTGGGCCCCATCGGATATTTCACTTAAAGGTTCTAGTTGAGTTCTGGTCATGCGATTGCATTGTGAAAGAAACAGTGTGGAATCGATCAGAAAAGGTTGATCATGTAGCATATAAGTATTGGTGTGTACTGCAAGGTTCTGGAGTCAGCAAAATGATAAGAAATTCGGCCAAGTCTTGGTAAAGTAACAAGCACTGTACACAGAAAGATGTATATGGGGGACTACACAAACATGTGGCACATTAAATAAGGCCTCATGTTTAAGCTGTTACTTGTCATATTTAGAATATGAAAGTATTTGAAGAGCCATCCTTTATGGGAACATTCTTCCACACTTCCATAATACAATGATAACGCTCACAAATTATTGTTCACCTCTTCCCAGAACTCAACCTTCTCTTTATGGGTGATTACCGTCCTATACAATGTACAACTTTATTAGTCAATTTCATTCAAAATGAATATTATACAAATAGTGAATGGCCATGAGTGCAATGGTACAAGATTTTGCATGAGGTGAAAGATAAGAGACGCTATATTCAACGAGGCGCAGCAGAGTTGAATGGAGCGTCTCATCTTTCACCGAATGCAAAATATTGTTCCATTGCACGAATAAAGACCATTCACTATTTGTTTTATACAACACCTAGGATGTTAACGGGCTTAAAACAGTTTTCCTAGGCCTAAATCTCAGCGATTTTTTGTTTGTTTTCCATTGATGAAATTGCCGATAGTGAGCGCGCACTATTAAGCAGGCAGCAAACCATGCGCGTACCATGCGCCGCGCGTACCAACCTTTATGTTTAATGTGACGCGGAGTGCAATTTCGTTTGATCCTTTCGCACCATTGCACTCTGACGTCACTTAGCTCACCATATACTTTGTACATCGTTAGTGACGTCAGAGTGCAATGGTGCGAAAGGATCAAACGGAATTGCACGGCTGGAGAATGATGCCGATCAATGGTACTTTTAGCGCATGTCATGTGATCAAGAATTGACCAATGAGGTTGCAAGAATCTTAGTAGGCGTTGTATAAAGCCCTATATTTGACCATTGAGTAATGGTTCTTTTGTTATCACTACCATTTGCCAATGGACATGTGAAGAGATTTTTTTAATGGAGTCACCCTTATTCATTATAAATGCCAAGTACTTAAACTTGGCATTAAGAATATTTTGACAAGGACATCATTTCATATGGGAATATCCAAATAATAACAAAATAACGACCTTATGTTAAAGGATTACATACAGAATGTAGGGCTTTATGAAACATTAAGATTCTGATGATGTTTAAAAATGATTAGTATATTGTCTTCTAGTACACTGGAGAGTATATCTGGTAAAGTTTCAGGAAAGAGAAAGAGAAAACTCCTATTTTTCTTTAATTAAATTCTTTGAAAGCCCTTTTGTTCTGTGCTTTAATAATTGTTTTTTTTTTGTGTTCTAGGTGAGGTCTGTGAGAACACCTCAGATTGGAGACAAGTTTGCCAGTCGTCACGGTCAGAAGGGAACCTGTGGAATCAAATACAGAGTTGAGGTAAATAGGAGCACAGCTAGACCCAAAATTTTCAAACAGATTTACCACGAAGTGATATTATAGAGATATGGACTGCTTTGAGAGGCCTGGCTGTGCACCTCCTGCATGACCCTGAGGCACGCCTAGGTGGGCGGCGTACCGAGGGGTCATGGCAGGACGTGCTAGTTCCATAGAGGATATATAGCAGCCAGACCTCGAATATTAAAGCAGTCGATATGTCTTTTATATGCCGAATTTAAACAAAAATATATCAAGAATTCTTACCTTATCCTTTTATTGAGTAAAGATTGGTTAAAACATCACAGAAAATCTGAGACACTGTCTGTAATCTTTGCTTGGAAAATGACTGAAAGTTTCAATCAGTTGAGAATCGCAGACAAAAAGCACTGTATGGTATCCGCACTCGCCAATGGGTATCGCAGCAAAATTTTACTATTTTCATGGTAACCAGAACTTTGAGGGATCTCACTCTTGGACTATTAACCGGTATTCACATTTTTCGCTTCTTTACCGAAATGGCTAAAATTACGACTCCAATTTCGACCAATCAGATGGCTGGATTTCTAAAGTGAGGTACATAATGATTAATACTAAATTGTATATTCATGTACAGTTAACAACTAGATTATTCATACCCCCTATAACTTTGATGGTTTTTATGTTTTTCATAACACGGGATTGAAACGTGGACTGGTTGAATGATGACCACTAACACTCTGTATCTATTCATCTCATTCTCCCTATCTCTAGGACATGCCGTTCACCTGTGAGGGTATCACACCGGACATCATCATCAACCCTCACGCTATCCCATCCCGTATGACCATCGGTCATTTAATCGAGTGCCTCCAGGGCAAGGTGTCGTCCAGTAAGGGTGAGATCGGAGATGCAACACCCTTCAACGACTCGGTCAATGTCCAGAAGATCTCCAATCTACTTCATGAGTACGGCTACCATCAAAGAGGAAATGAGGTAGGAATTCAGTCACTAGAAACACTATGAACATGACGAACAAAGATAGCGGACAAAATATACAGCTCCTCAGGTAGACAAAGGAACATCCCTTCACTGCTATTATGTAAAAATGTGTAGAACAGGTGAATATGCATGTGACACCTGTTTTACACATTTTAACATAATAGCAGTGAAGGGATGTTCCTTTGTCTACCTGAGGAACTGTATATTTTGTCCGCTTTCTTTGTCCGTCATGTTCATAGTGAAAGACCCCCTCCTGAATGGCTATTTTCCATTCGGTCTTGAATATGAGTAACAGTGATATTAACTATAACAGCAATAAAGTGATAGTGGTGATATATATATTACTATTAAATGAAATAGTAATGGTAATTATGATTTAGCATTTTAAGAATAAACTGGAAAACAAAAACAAGAAGTTATGGCTTTAATCAAATGCATGTATACCAGAGTTACTGCAAATGGTTGGAAGGTAACATTAGTGTTTTGGGTTTTTGGACTCCTTACTCTATGATAACAATGGTGATAGTCCTGATAAAATGATAGTAGTTGTACCAGTAAAAGTTGAACTAGTCATAGGAATAGAAAATTGTAGTCTTAAATTCTTATTCATCATTATCGTAATTGTCATCAAGTAAAGTTTATTAATTCTGATGGTTCTCGATGATTAATTTTGTTTTATCAAGATTTTACAGCAAGAAGTCATTTGTGAAATAATGAATTTTCCTACCAAGGCCTAAAAAAAAAAAGATGTTGTATTGCCGTTTAGGTGACAAAACATGGGTAGGTCGGTCGGGAAAAAAAAATTGTTAAACTTTTCTCTTTTTTTTTCTGTCTTGGGCTGATTTTTCTCAGTTTTGAATGCTTTAATATTTTTTTTCTCAAAAAAAAAACGGTTTAAAAAGAATTAAAAAATTTAAAAGCCAACCGTAGATTTTTAAACAAATTTGGTCGGTCGCAAAGGGCAATACAACATCTTGTTTTTTTTAGGCCTAATTATAAATTTCTGTCTTTCTTTGATTGCTCCCCATCTAGGTTCTCTTCTGTGGATTCACTGGACGTAAGATTGGCACACAGGTCTTCCTTGGTCCTACCTACTACCAACGATTGAAGCATATGGTGGATGACAAGATACATTCTAGGGCTAGGGGACCAGTACAGATCCTCAACAGACAGCCTATGGAAGGAAGATCACGGTAAGGAGATGGATGGATAAATAGATAGACAGACAGATAGATAGATATATAGATAGATAGATAGATAGACACACAGACAGACACACAGACAGAGAGACAGACAGAGAGAGAGAGAGAGAGAGAGAGAGATAGATAGGTAGATAAAGTGTAGTTGGGATTGTCAATAGATGAGTTAAAAGATGGATTGATGAATGAATAGATGGATTGTTGACATATGAATGAATAGATATGGTTTATTAAATAGATAAGGATTATTGAATTGATAGATGAATTGGTAATTGAATGGATGGTTGGATTGGTTGGATAGATAGATAGATGAATCGATAGATGGATTATTAAACGGATAAATAGATGAGTGAAGTGATAGATGAATGATTGGGTGAATAGATTGGTTGTTAGATGGATAGATGAATTAACAGATGGATGAGAATATCATCTTTAGTCACATAAATCTGTCCATTGATAGATGGTATTTACACCATGTATTATAGTCTGATGAGAAGAGGAATGAATAAAAAATAAAAAAATCAATGTCCTATTTTATCTTAAAGGCCGGCTGTACTAGTTAAGCCAAAAGGGATTAGACCACACAGTGAGGTCACTGACAGGAGGCTACCTCATTAACTCAGCTCTCAATTAACATAAGGAAAAGAGGATCATGGGGGACCAACAGGCACCGATTGGGGAAGTTTTCTATATAGAGGGAGCAAGTAGCTCCAAGTAGTACAGTGTGGCTTTCATATATTTTCATCTCGTTTCAGTGATGGTGGTCTGCGCTTTGGTGAGATGGAACGTGATTGTCAGATCTCCCATGGTGCCGCTCAGTTCCTACGTGAGCGTCTCTTTGAGGTCTCCGATCCCTACCGTGTCCATGTATGTAACTTCTGTGGTCTCATAGCCATTGCCAATTTGAGGAACAACACCTTCGAGTGCAGAGGATGCAAGAACAAAACACAGGTATGTCAATGTGGCATTATAAGGGTGTCTTTGAATATTTCTAGTATCTAAATTAAATTTAAAGCCCATCAATACTAGTGAACAGGAGGGATTAGACTACCCTGCAAGGTCACGGGACAGGTGGTTATCTCATCAAATCAACTCTCAATTAACAAAAGAAAAAGAGGATCATGGGGGGACCAATGGTCACCGATTATTCATTGTTTGTTATATAGAGGGCGCAAGTAGCTATAAGTAGTGCAGTGTGGCTTTAAATTGATTTGATTTGATTTGATTTGTTTTATTGTCCACATTAAGTGGAAATTCTTTTTTCACATGGTTACAACTATATACAGTACATAAAGCATAGGTCAATTAAACACATTTTAAGTTACACATTGCTCATTAACCAGTGAGTGGGTCATATTTATAATTTAAGCTTAACCTTTATAAACTCAACACTAAAATGTTTAGAACAATAAATCATACTTTTATTTACATTTTAACTATGTGATCATATGGTCTCATTGACAACTGTATATTTAATTTAAATATTCATGTATGAATAATATTAATCATTTTAAATGTTAAAGTATACTTTGTACCAAAATACATTAACGGTATCGCCCCCCTCCCTCTAAATCCATATTTACCAAAGAGATTTATTATAATTCAACATTGTATGAGATCCTGAGATATCTCGAACTGTGTGGACAGTGAAATCAATCAAATAAGAATATAATAACTGGAGAAATGTGTCTGCACATAGCTATAAATGCTTATTACAAGCTTTGGAGAGATGAAAAGAGAAAGAACATGAGAGAGAGAAAGAGAGAGCGAGAGAGAGGGAGGGGGGAGAAAGAGAGAGAGAAAAAAAGAAAGTGGAGATGGATGTTTTAATGAAATATGAGCTGGCTGGTAGACAAGTACATTATCAAACAATGTTATATTAACAAAACAAAAAAAGGACTTAACAAATATTTTTCTATTTACAATATGCAGTGCACAGATTAGCTTTACAATTTTCTCATCTTTTCTTTTCATTTCAGATCTCTCAAGTTCGTTTGCCCTATGCCTGCAAGCTTCTCTTCCAAGAGCTCATGTCGATGTGCATCGCTCCTCGTATGATGGTTCTTCCTCCATAGGCACTTCAGACCTTCTGGCTCTAAAGCAACAGAAGAAGCTCATGTCGATGTGCTTCGCTCCTCGCAGTAGCGGATCCAGGGGGGATCCGCCACTGTCCCGGCCCCGCCCTGGCCAAAAAAAAAAATGTTGAAATCGGCCCCAAATTCGCCAAAAATGTACCGGCAAACAGGAACGTGCCCCCCCCCCCCCCCCCCCCGGCCCAAACAAAACAAAACAAAACAAATTATTGCGCACTCCCCTCCCCCCCCCCTCCCCCCCCCCCCCCCCCCCCCCCCGCTTATTCAGCAGCTGGCTGAGTTGTTGCGATTTTTTGGGGACCCCCCGTGTACCCCCCCGGGAAGAAATTCCTGGATCCGCCCCTGCCTCGTATGATGGTTCTTCCTCCATAGGCACTTCAGACCTTCTGGCTCTAGAGCAAGGAAGAAGGGATTCTTGGCAGAAGTGATGGTACATAGTGAGAACTCCCCATCATAATGGACCGAGGAATTCTAATCTTGTAATGACAAATTGATTTCCGCTCATGTATGATTGATGTTTAAAATAAATACTCTTTTTGATTTTCTTCTGCTGTCAAATCTAGGTAATGCCTCAATCGTTCATAATTCTCAAATTTGGATTTCATATCAGAATAAAGCTTTGTGCACATCCCATTGCATGTTAATGTGGGGGGGGGGGGGGGCTCATTACTTAGACCACGGACAGTTATATGAAGAATTTGTTTCACAGTAAAATGAACAGGGAACTGAATATTTGCTTCGAAAATATTGGAACTTGCAGAAATTGTGATGTTTGTACATTGGAACTATTCATCACTGCTGGGAAAGTTGTTGATGCTTTTTGAGGAGAGTGGAATCACCTGATGAATTGGGAGGTGCACCTCGTCCAATGATCTGTCAAAGTGGGTTGTGCAGGTGCATTTCAGAATAATGGTAGAGAATACAGTGGAACCTTGTTATAACAAGGTCCTTGGGAACATGGAGATAACGTTGTTATATCAGTGTAAAAAAACAAAAAAATATAAAGAGCTTGCACCAGCAAAATCAATTTTTGATAAAAGATACTCTGTTATATCGGAGCTTTTTATAATGAGGTTCAACTAAACAACAATTTGGTTCCATTTTGTCACGAGCAATGTAGAATAAGATTTCAGTCAATACAATACAATCCAATGTTGGAATATATTTCTTCTTTGTAAGACAATTTTTTGTTTAAATTTTAAGTGTGGCAATTGTGTCTATAAATCTTTATTCTGTCATTATGTCATGGATTGAATGATTTAATTGACATAGAAGTGAATGGATTTCTGTACCACAGGGAAAAAAGAGTTGGGATGTATCATTTCTAGAAATTAACCAAATTAATTTGTCATCATTGAGTGAAGAAATCTGATTCATGTTTGGAATATGTAGTGTTTGAAGCATGGATATGATACATAAAGTATATTGTCTCACATACTACACTGGTTTTTTTATGAAGATGATTAAAGAGTCAAAATTAATGTGTTCTTTCTTTCTTTCTCTCTTTAAGAGGAGAAATGAATTAGTCCACTGAGTTTTCATTCATTTTCAAGAAATTATGAGGTTTCTACTCATCTTTGAAATGATTTTCTTGATTTGTCATAGGTTTAGGGATAGAGTAACCAAGATGATCTGTATGATAGAGCTCCACACTGAAGAAAAGTTTCTTTGGGGTTTGTGGGTGACGAGTGTGGCCCTGTGCACCAGACACCTATTGACATTTTGAAAGTTAATGGATCCAGGTGTTCTCATTCCCCTGGCTTTAATATAAAAGTGTCAAAAGGGGGAATAGGGAATATGTGCTGTAGATACAGAATTTAGATTGAGTTTCATTTCATTTTTAGGCTTATGAGAATGTATATAAACATACCAGTACATTTAAACTAATGTGAATTCTCCATAAGTGGTAAGTCCTGAAGTAGAATAACATGGATATAACATCAAGGAGATGCCATGATTCCTTGGACCACACATATATATTACTTTCTTCACAGAACTTATTTTCTGAGAATAGACTTCATGAGATATTGGTTTTCACAAATTCACTTTTTATAACCTGCTTATGTCACAGACGGAGGTCTTTAGACATGCATAAATGTATGATATTTTCATTAACTGTAAATAATGTTTGTGTGTTTCACCAATTACATGTACTTGCTATGAGAAAGTGATGTCAATTAAACTAATGCTTTGTAAGAAATGCATAACTAGTGCGTGTATGATATCTGGGTCGTGATGATAAAAACTTGAGTTGTCAGATGAATGTAAATTGCTTTGAATTTAAAAGGAGGGTGAGTAGGGGGCAAGGTTCAGGAAGAAACAGAGAGAGAAAGAACACAATAGGGAAGAAGAAACAGATGGGAGACAGGGAATGCTAGAGATGAAAAGAGAGGGAGAGAAAGAGAAATTTAAGATGTGAAGAGGAAGCAGAGATAAGATGGAAAAAATCACAGGTAGAGAAGGAGATATCAATAAGAAGATGAGTAGACGAGATAGGGTACACAGGTGGAAAGAATCTTCATTGCCCCCCCCCCCCAAAAAAAATAAAAAAATCCCAGTTCTGCAAAATCCATCTGTTTAAAAAAAAAAAGTAAACTCTATACTTGAAACTCTACAACTATTCTTCATATAAAAGCCCCCCCACCCGTACAAAAATTTAATAAAATGATTATTAGGTGGTCTGTCGTTTTCGACAGATCACCTATTGTTTTTGTTCAAATTTTCTTTCTTTATTATTATTATTCTTAATTTTTATTTATTTCTCCCCCCTTTTTTGTTCAGAGGATAACTCAAGATCAGTTTAGTCAATTTCGTTCAATTTTGGCACAGTCATAGGTCATTGCCATAAGACGTGACAGGAACATTTTCAAGGTCATCAAGTCTTCATGACGTCATCCAGGCGCCATTTTGTGTTTTTTTTGGTACTTTCAACTCATGATCATATCTTCATAACGGAAAGGCATTTCTTATTCATATTTATCATGATCAAGGTCAATATCCGTCCGGTCAATTTCAGGTCAAAAAACGTGCGCGCATGCGTACGCCGCGCGTCAGCGCGCGCGCAAAAAATAAAAATGCTCCAAATCGTAAAATTAATTTTGCATACGTTTCAGGCCATTTTAAGCGTTTCGCAAAAAAAAGCTCGCACGCGCGTGTGCGCGCGTTTTCGCGCGTACTGGTATTTGCCAACATAAAATCGCAAAATTTTCTCTGTCATCATATTTGGCTCATTTTTCCAAGCATTTTGATACCTTGTTCACCTTTTTCTGCCCATTAATAACGGAATGAGCGTCCGTTTAAGATAATGTCCGTGCGTGCGAGCTCTTGTAATACATAGCATACATGGGCAAAAACATGCCTATACAAAATCCATTGTAGCGCTTTAGGATGCAAGATGAACCCAATTTTGTTTTCATATTTTGATCCTCAATACACCAGTTTACAGTTGTGTGCGCCATTTTAAACAAAGCCAATGACCTAGAGGTCATGTTTTTATGCGTAAATTAAGATTGCGCCCATGCAAATTATGATGATATCACTGCCTGCGCGCTGCGTTGTGCGCGCATATCATCATTTGCATGGGCGCAATCTTAATTTACGCATAAATACCAGAGGTCAGAGGTCAGTGGCCCCGGAACAGGGCCAATTTGGCCCTGTTCCGGGGCCACTGACCCGAGGTCAACTGTCTGCGCATGCGCACTGATACAACTGTAAACTGGTGTATTGACTCATGACGTCATCATAATGGCCTCCGAACTCAAAATTTCAATTTGCATATTATGACGTCATCATATTTTTGGAAAATTGATTGTATCTCTGTAAATATTGATCAATTTTCATCCACATTTTGATATGTTTTAGCTGAGATAATTCTCTACAGATGCAGTCACAACGAATTTTCATTTTGACGAAAGCATCATGGCGTATTTTTGCGATTAAAGGAGGCATGTCAATTTTTTACATTTTGCGTGTATTCTCTATGGGACATGACTTTTTCTGAAAACTGGATTCTACATTCCCGTCTTTCACGAGCAATATCTCCGTCGTCTCAGCTTCGTTTTCGCTGAGCATCGAGTATGTTGTAGCTGAGACAATAAGCTATCACAAGTGTGCCATTTATTTCTCGATCAGATGCCGGGATCATGCTCATATTTCACTTGCAAAGTGGGATTTGAGAATTTCATTTTCCGTTTACGTGTAATCGCTATGGGAAATGTTTTGGTATATCGGTAACGCACTTGACTTCGGACCTCGAGATCCCTGGTTCGAGTCCGGGAGTCTCCAACAATTTTTTTTCTTCATTTTTTTTTTTTTTTTGACTTTTCAATGATCATTAAATTGAAAACAGACCACCTAATTCGTCCCCATGACGAATTAAATTTCTAGTTATTATTATTATTATTATTATTGTAATAATCATGATAATATTAATAATAATGATGAAAACAATAATCATATTTGAAGTCATATGATTACCGGTATATGCCATTTACACCATGTTTATTTGAATCCCCCAAATTGAAGAGTTTGAATACAGTAAAGCACAGAATTCCAGCCATTTTCTCATATTTTCTCATATTGTCCATCGGGCTTTAGCAAAAGAAAAGAAATGAACGCCAATATTATAATGGATTCTTTGATTAGTGTTGTTTATATAAAAAATAAACTCCACTCCCCCCCCCCCCCCCCTCCCCCACCTCCCCCCAAAAAGGAGATGGTCCAAAGATTTGCAAGTTCCAGGCAGCAAAGGGAGATCATAAAATCAGAAATTATGGAATCAATGGTTTTGCCGACAGAAATTTTGAATGGGTACCCCCTCCCTAGGTAGCAGCGCCTACTTACTAAATGTTTCTTTCATCAAGCAAAGGCAACTTACTTCATATGGTGGAAATAAGGGATTACCTCATTGTTGTTTGAAGCTGTGTTTTTTTATCTTCAAAACTTTGAATAAAATAATAAATTATTGGTATCCTTGCTGCAATGGAGAGAAGAGTAAGGTAAGCGTACCATGTGATAAAACTGGCCATGTAGGAGAAGTGATAAGACAAGTAGAATAAAAATGAAGGTAAGCGCTTTATCGGTATTACTACTACCCCTGTCATCATATGAGTGTACGCATCTCCACTCCCTGGGGAGAGGTCTGTCCTGCAACAAGTGTCACCATAGAGGGCAGTGTGGCAATTTCACTTGCAATGAATCGCAACCACTGGTGAGATTTCATAGAAAAGGAACAAAGAATGAAAAAGAACAGAAGAAAGTTGATCAAAATGTATAAAGAAATTGAGGGAGGGGGTGGAGAAAAATGACTGAAGAGAGGGAGGAATAATAGTGATATAATAGAGACAATTAATATAACACATATGTTACAGTCATGGGGACAAGAGGACGGGGAAGAGTAGAGAAGGTAAGCAAGCGATCAAGAAAACTAATACAAAATAAAAAATGCTGATCATATCCTCTGTGCTATATTTTTTCTCTTTCTCTGTCACCCCCGGCAAGACCTCCACTTTCTTTTCCCCCCCTCTCTCTCTCTCTCTCTCTTTCTCTCTCTCTCTTTCTCCCTCCACTTAGATTTTAAATCCTTCATAAAACTCAAAAACGTTTTTCCACAGTCCCAACTTGCATCTGAACAATACCTACAAGTAACATAAAACGCAGATAATCTTGAGAATACATGTTTAGTTTTTTCGTGGTGTTTACTATAACAAATGTTTACCTTTGTTAAAGAACATAGATATATCCATACACTTTTTCTGATCTTTGGCACAAATCATGGCATAAATAAATCTTCTATATTTGTTCAGTAACCTCTTTACTTACAAAATAAATAACAAAAACAATTTTCGAAAGAAAGCAACTTTTTCTAGGCCTACTGCGTTCACCCAAGAAACACATCTATGCACATAAATAAATATTTCAACTTAGCACACATTACAGCAAGGGCTTTGGAATACTTTTTTTGGCAAACATCAATAAACAAACTCATAAAGCTCCATCACTATTTAAACATATCACCTCATTGGAGATACCGCTATATTAAATCAATACCAACATAATGAATATTGCGTCCTCGATACAAAACATTTTATCATAATATTTGAGAGAAACAAAGAGAGGTATTATGCATTGATCAAGGCTAAAGCATTATTACACGTTTTTAGTACATACAGGTGAACATGTACGATTGATTCAGTTTTACAGTTGACAACTAAATTATTTATACCCTTACCAAGTTTAGTCATTTTTAGAGAACAAATTTGAATTGTCCTTATTCATGTTTCTCAATAGTGTAAAGTATTAAAGCTGATATCTAAAACTATTCAACAAAGGCCTAATATAACCAGCCAACCCTTCATTCCTTAGTTACAAGAATCTACACACAAAAAAACAAACATCAAATTTACAGGGGGTATGAATAATTTAGTTGTTAACTGTATGTACACCTTGTACTACATCTATTGAAACATGATTACATGAACTTTCTTCATCAAGAATTTGATGAATACCGAGTATATTAAATATTTCTGACTTTCTACTTTTACACAACTTCTGTGCATCGCTCCTCGTATGATGGTTCTTCCTCCATAGGCACTTCAGACCTTCTGGCTCTAAAGCAACAGAAGAAGCTCATGTCGATGTGCTTCGCTCCTTGCAGTAGCGGATCCAGGGGGGATCCGCCACTGTCCCGGCCCCACCCTGGCCAAAAAAAAAAATGTTGAAATCGGCCCCAAATTCGCCAAAAATGTACCGGCAAACAGGAACGTGCCCCCCCCCCCCCCCCGGCCCAAACAAAACAAAACAAAAAAAATTAGTGCGCACTCCCCCCCACCCCCCCCCCCCCCCCCCCCCCGCTTATTCAGCAGCTGGCTGAGTTGTTGCGATTTTTTGGGGACCCCCCGTGTACCCCCCCGGGAAGAAATTCCTGGATCCGCCCCTGCCTCGTATGATGGTTCTTCCTCCATAGGCACTTCAGACCTTCTGGCTCTAGAGCAAGGAAGAAGGGATTCTTGGCAGAAGTGATGGTACATAGTGAGAACTCCCCATCATAATGGACCGAGGAATTCTAATCTTGTAATGACAAATTGATTTCCGCTCATGTATGATTGATGTTTAAAATAAATACTCTTTTTGATTTTCTTCTGCTGTCAAATCTAGGTAATGCCTCAATCGTTCATAATTCTCAAATTTGGATTTCATATCAGAATAAAGCTTTGTGCACATCCCATTGCATGTTAATGTGGGGGGGGGGGGCTCATTACTTAGACCACGGACAGTTATATGAAGAATTTGTTTCACAGTAAAATGAACAGGGAACTGAATATTTGCTTCGAAAATATTGGAACTTGCAGAAATTGTGATGTTTGTACATTGGAACTATTCATCACTGCTGGGAAAGTTGTTGATGCTTTTTGAGGAGAGTGGAATCACCTGATGAATTGGGAGGTGCACCTCGTCCAATGATCTGTCAAAGTGGGTTGTGCGTTCTCTTTCTCTGTCACCCCCGGCAAGACCTCCACTTTCTTTTTCCCCCCCTCTCTCTCTCTCTCTCTCTTTCTCTCTCTCTCTTTCTCCCTCCACTTAGATTTTAAATCCTTCATAAAACTCAAAAACGTTTTTCCACAGTCCCAACTTGCATCTGAACAATACCTACAAGTAACATAAAACGCAGATAATCTTGAGAATACATGTTTAGTTTTTTCGTGGTGTTTACTATAACAAATGTTTACCTTTGTTAAAGAACATAGATATATCCATACACTTTTTCTGATCTTTGGCACAAATCATGGCATAAATAAATCTTCTATATTTGTTCAGTAACCTCTTTACTTACAAAATAAATAACAAAAACAATTTTCGAAAGAAAGCAACTTTTTCTAGGCCTACTGCGTTCACCCAAGAAACACATCTATGCACATAAATAAATATTTCAACTTAGCACACATTACAGCAAGGGCTTTGGAATACTTTTTTTGGCAAACATCCATAAACAAACTCATAAAGCTCCATCACTATTTAAACATATCACCTGATTGGAGATATATTAAATCAATACCAACATAATGAATATTGCATACTCGATACAAAACATTTTATCATAAATATTTGAGAGAAACAAAGAGAGGTAATGCATTGATCAAGGCTAAAACATTAACTACATGTACATGTTTTTAGTACCTAACCTACAATTGATTTAGTTTTACAGTTAACAACTAAATTATTTATACCCTTACCAAGTTTAGTCATTTTTAGAGAACAAATTTGAAACATTGATTTGTCCTGATTCATGTTTCTTGAGAGTGTAAAGTATCAAAGCTGATATCTAAAAGTATTCAACAAAGGCCTAATTCAACCAGTCAACCTTTCATTCTTTAGTTACAAGAATCTACACACAAAAACAAACATTAATTTACAGGGGGTATGAATAATTTAGTTGTTCACTGTATGTACACGTTGTACTCCATCTATTGAAACATGATTACATGAACTTTTTTCATCAAGATTTTGATGAAAACTGAGTATATTAAATATTTCTGACTTTCTACTTTTACACAACTTCTGTTGGTAAATTATCATTGAAACGCAAGGCAAGCTTTCATATGAATACAATCAAAATTTCAGATCCAATGAGTATAACTGATTGAAATAAACTCAGCAGTGAATGTGAAGTGCATTTGTGGCAAGACAGCTCAAAGCAGCCAATAATATGCAAATCTGGCAACAGAGTAAAAAAGGCAATTGGTCTTGTTTTAAAGTGGTTTCGACTGAAGTAGAATTTAAGTATTAATGAATAGCACTGGAAATGAATAAATATCTCTTTTAAGAAAATACACAAACCGAAACAAAAATGAATGTTGACAACTTATTGGTGGTTTTAAGCACAAGGGGCAACTTCTCATATATTTTCTTATAACATAGCAAAGCAATAAGACAATCCTACAAATTCCTCATATTACTGAGAAATTGTCAACATTTTGTTGCAATCTTTAATCAATCACTATGGTAAGGGACACAGGGTTTACTGTTGACTTTACCAAATCTAAATATTTCATCCGTAAATTAATCTAGATATAGGGCTCTCCCATCTTATGCTAAAAGTATGAAGCATGAATCACTTTGTAAATCGGGATAAACATCACTGTTAATCTAATTACAAACAACACCTCTAATTTGTTACTTAGCAGCATGATTCTACATCCCACTTTGAACAAAAAACTATTTTACCTGCATGATGTTTGAGAAGTATTTGTTGCAAATCAGTTTCTATTAGAATTGATAAAATTGA
>JAVYIG010014960.1:0-38532 GCA_035222895.1 Strongylocentrotus droebachiensis | reverse complement strand
TTATCCATGAGATGCCCCCCAATATACGGAAGATCTTTTTTTGTAGTTTATATGGTCCATAGATATCCTACATACCCTTTATTTTTACATGGACAATTGGACATAATATTATCATGATATATATATTTATATGCAATACACCGGTCACGCAGAGCTAGGTCATGTACTTGAAGTACTGGGCCGGGTCAATGCACTAATGAATTGAAGCCAGACCATGAATCCCTTTTATGGAGTTACGCAATAGGCTTTTGACATGTGATTTATCGTACCGGTGTACTGTACCCGAACGAACCCGAACTGTACGTGGTACGCACGTACATGTACTCTACATGTACAATGTATGTGATCTGCATACAGTGTCAAACGTGGCGTGCTGTGCTTGGGACTGACGAACACTTTGGCAACTTTGGGATCATTTCATTATTTACCCGAGGTAAGGTATCTAATTTATGACAATGTAATATTATACAAGCTGCCTATTTGCATCATTGACTATGAATTCTTGGAAATAGTTTACATTTCTCGCTGGAATCTCAATGCACTGCAGCTGCACTGCAGCTGCACTGCCAACATGCAATGACATCCTGACAATGACATGACTGCCATGCCACTGGAACTGCATTGCCTCCGCCAGGCCTACATGTAGGCCTAGGCCACTGCAGCTGCATGCTGCTCTGGCACATAATGAATACCCGGTGCCCGGCGCTAGTTCAGAAGTGTATCCTGACTTTGACCAGTAACTCCGGCGTGGAGATACCTTACTAAAACATACCGAAAATCAACTAAATCTTCATCAATTGTTCAAGTACTAATGGTCATGATTTAAAAGTTATTAATGTTATGTTTCTTACCTGTTTTTGTGTCAATTTTTTTATCTTTTTTGGAGTACTTTTCCTAAAAAAGAAAATTTATAATTATCTATAATCATCTAGGCCTAGATCTATACAATTTCTCATGGAATCCACAGCAAACTGCTGCACAGTACAATTGCTACCGTACGAACGGTGGGGTGCGGGCACGCGTGTGCCAAGTTAGCCACCGTAATGATAAATTGCTTAGATTACAGTGAATTTACAGTCAATATTTGAACACCATCGCGCCGGTACGGTATGCAATTGTATTGTGCAACAGTGTTCCGTGTTGAAATTTTTAACTTTTAGCGTTACTGCGCATGTGCTGCAAAAATTTCATTTGACTTGAGTTTTAAAAATTCTCATTTCGTCATATTTAAGGTACAAACTTGCAAGTTGTACTGAAATGTGCGCCAGTTATGTGTGAAGTGCGTCACTTGTTTAAAGCATGACATGTCAGTGTGTTGTGTAATCTTTTGTATTGGCAGGAACATTGCGCTTTCTACTGAAGGGGGCCCTCTCTCACTTAAAGTCAAAACCGCTCAAGCGGATCAACCAATCAGAGCGCGTAATTCACGGTACAGAGCTCAATGCATAAAGTTCTATGTGCAGCGCAGACAGTTAGGCGATAATGCAATACATGCGCATCTGAAAAGATTGATGACGCAATGTTTACTCGCAAATTAAAATGCCGGCCTTAACCGTAAAGTAGTATTTTGCATTGGGTCTGCACTCGCGACTAGCACTGTTGTCTGCAGCGACTCCACTGTCACTGTCACTGCACTGCAAAGCAGGCCACTCGTACTCGCAGGTCATTTTACATGCTTTATAATTTAGATAGGACGAGCAGATAGTGAATATACGCCACTGTGAGCTGTGTGTTTACAGCAATATGACATCTAAATATCAAAGGATGAAAAGTAGAAATAGACTAGCTTTTATCAGCTCCTATTTCTAGGAAAAGGGAGACTCCCTCTCATTTGCCTTGGCTTTGGTGACCAGCCATGCTGATGCGTCATAATTTTAAATTCAGGAAATTTGGCATTTCATTTTAAAAGTGGACTGGTATAAATCAAGGAGCTTAGACTAGGGTGTCTGCACGATTTTTCATTAATTGTCAGTCTAGAGAATGGTCTCATGACTGTGATGTAAGGGTGCACCTCCCCTTTCTTTGACTGAATTTATTTTTTTAAAGAACACAAAATAAAGATACAGGGATTTAAACTGGATCTACATTATATCTTTATTTTCTTTTGATTTGAATGGTAATGTATGCAATTAATGGTTTTTATTCATACAAAAGAACATTTTCCAGTAAGGGCTACCTAATTTATACCACCCACCTCTCTCTACTGATAATCTTTATTAATCCTAAATTGATCCTGAATTAATCTCACATGGCTACAAGTAAATTTGTAGATGCACTTAGAGCATTGCATGGCTGCATCTCGGTCTTCATAGTAGGAATTGATTTTGCTTTCTTCCAAAAAAGCACCCAGTTAAAATACCAGACCTTTGAAAGATTTTAGAAGATTTTAGGTCCAAGGCTTTTGAAGAAGTGATTTTGTGGTTGCATACAAAATTAAGAACACATCATACCACGCCAAAAAACAATATTGAGGTTGACTGGTTGCGTGTCTCATGATTCTGTTTTCACATGCATTTTAAGAAGTACCGTATTTGCCGGCGTAAAGGCCGCAGTATTTTTGGAAGAGAAAATATCAAAAAGTCGGGGTGCGGCCTATGCGACGAAAGAGTAAAAAAAAAAAAAAAAGTAAGTCAAAACCAGCACGAATTTGCACATATGGGACTAGATCTACGAACGGTACAATAAGTACACATTTCCTCACATCTTACCGACAATTTTATCTTGCATTGTTGACATGAAGACGAAAATAAACTTCCAAAAACAACATCTGCCGATAGATCTTGATCTAAGTTCGTGCCAATGCATTGCAAAAGTAAAAGAAGGGCCCGTTTATCGGAGCTGCCGCGAAGTATCCAGCACGCGAAGTCGCTATTTTGAATCCATTTCAATACACAAGAGAGAGGCGCAATGTATACATCACAAAAAACTTCATAAGCTAGCATCAGTGCGTGATGGCTGAGCGGTGTAAGGCGGTGATTTTAGTAAAATCAACATTTGTACGCAAGAGATCAAATCTCGACTTTGACAAAAAAAAAATTTTTTTTTTTTGGTTTTTGTTTAAAATGTCAAAATCGGGGGTGCGGCCTATACGGCGCTGCAGCCTTATCGCCGGCAAATACGGTATTTAAATGCCAAGTCCACTCCAAAAAAAACTTACTTTCAATAGAAGCAGACAAATCGGACAAACCAATCAAAACAATTTTTGAGTAAAATCAGATAACTAATAAGGAAGTTATGAATTTTTGAAAAAGTATGAAACTGTATTGAACAATGGAAATCACTACACAATTGACAATTTGGTTATCAGTTTTTGACGTCATTGCCTCATTATTTTCAATTGCTTTATATATTTTTAATCCCATTAATTTCCCTATTTATCCCCCTAAAATTGATTTCCCCATGCCTTTGCCCAAGTTATGATTTGTATCATACATGTGCATTGCGTGCATGACATTTCACAAAATCTTTTATGAACTTTGAAGAATTTATACTATTTTCTGATTATAGATTCATAATTATTGATTCTTATACAAATAGTTTATCAAAATTCACAATCTATATTAGTGTATCCAGTCAAAAACATATTACTATCAATACAACTTGGATACTGGTGTGAGAAAATACGATTCTTAGGGGGAAAATACACGTAGGAATTTATATTATCAACATAAAGAAAATAATTTGCCCCTATTTTCACGAAATGACGGTAGTGAATGAAAATCGCATACAATTTGCGTGCAGATTTTCCTCACTACCGTTACTTCGTGAAAATAGGAACGAATTAGTGGATAGTGAGACAATGATGTTACAGACTCATGAGTGAGTTGCCAACTTGTCTTGTGATTTTCAAAGTTTTTCATGTTATTAAAAATTCATAACTTTCTTATTAGTTATCTAAGTTTGCTCAAACATTTTTTGATTGGTTTGTCTGATTTCTCTGCTTCTATTGAAAGTGAGTTATTTTCGGAGTTGACTTGGCCTTTAAGCAGCCTAAAAATTGCTTTAGAGTTTCCATTCCAATACTTTCCATGGAAATCCAGAAGAGTTTAGAAGAGTTTATCCTTTAGAGCAAAAAATGAATAAAATGTTTTACATTGCCTTCTTTGGAAACATGTTGATGTTTGACTTGTACATACAGGTTTCAATAATTTGAAAGGAATATTTTATACCGGTACTGTATTACCAGGGATGATGTTGCTCTAGTAGGTCCATGCACTGCTGTCATATTTCATAGATATGATAACAATACATACTGTATACACCATGGACCTACATGTGTTCATGTTCCGTCCCCTCTATACACACTAAGAAGAATTCACTCTTTGCCCTACTCTCCCCCAAGATGATTTTTAACCTTCTTTTTGTCAAGTCACATTTTTATAAATGTATGTGTTGCATGCTGCAATTGTTACAAATTCAAGATGTTTCTAGTACCTTGGTGACATGGAACACCTCAAAACCTGTAAAAATCAACTGTGAGTCAGCAGATATTGCTCATGAATAACTCATGAAGTAGTCTGTCAATATTGATTGATAAGGATAGTGCTATTGGCTCTGGTGTATAATTCAAGCTCTGATTGGTTGGTTGGTTCAGTTGAAAGACGCCTACACTATGAATAAACATGATTTACTCAGTGCTCTGTCTATTCATTCTTGCACGGAGAGAGCACGTGCATCACACTTAGTCTTAAATTTCAGACCTTTTTGAAAGCATTGAAGATGAGAAACTAATTTTGTAATACTGGCATAGTGGTACATACACTGTACACCTTTTTAAAAATTGTTATTATTTTTTATATTTTTAGTCTAAGGGCCCAGGCTTTCAAAAGTGCGAACAAATAAGTAAAATTATCTCTAATTTATCCATGTAATCTTGTCACCATTGAGCGTACATTATCTTTGGTAGAGATGACTAGACTACCGGTAACAAACTTGTGCTATTTGCCAGTACTTGTATATGCATTCAGGTATAACCATCTTTTCAGTAAAATAAAAGAGAGATTCTTTCCCATCCACTTACATATGCATAATTATACTCTCTCCTTCTATCTCCCATGCTTGCAGACCCATATGATCATCAGGACCCTAAGTTCATGATGAGGATGGTCGTGGTATCATACTGCTGCTCAGCTCATCATATTCAGCTGCCATATCTCCCAGTAAACGAAAGCCTGTTGTTACTAACCAGGTGACAGGACACTGCTGGTGAGACACTTGTGTGTCCAATATATCAGTTACTCCTCTCTATTGCTTCGTTTATCTTCAGTATCTGACAGAAACATTTATAAATACATCGAGATAAGGATACTTTGATCAGGAAGCGGGATAAGTAAAGATTGACATATATCCCTGGCTCCGTAGACAGCCAATTACCTTGTGGTAAAACCGGGTCGCAGTCAGGGGAGGGAAGAATGCGAATGAAGCCGTCTGGACGGGAAATAGCTCCTCAGATCATCGTCGGTCATCAGCTGTGATTACTGTCTGCGCTCGAGCCAGAGCCAATTTAAGCTCGATCAACTTAGGAGAAGACATGTAGTTCCACATGAGGGCTTGAGTATCTGGATGTGATTGACATTCGGGTACTTCATTAGGAGAGCATAATTTGACCTCCTTTACTGTCGGAATAATCAACTCTTACCTATTAAGTTTGAACGGTTGGCAGTTTAGTCGGGCAGGTAGTTACTAGTTACCCAGGAGTTTGAAAGGAACCTTATTTGTGGATGCATTAAATGGCTTCAGAAGACTACTGCCCCTGCAACAGTGAATGCAACTCAACATCTAGGTACGGAAGCAGCCCGGATCAGAGGAGTAATGGTGATAACCATGCACTGAAAGAGCACTACACCCCAGTGCTTATCATAGGTAAGCCTTCTATTTTGTATTTAGTTACTTCTTTTCTTTCTTTTTCTTTTTTGAGAGAGAGAGAGAGGAAAAGGACACTTCCTTGGTTGCTATTTATCTATATTTACGGGGTATTTCCTAGAAAACTACATGTAGACAATTTTCCTTATATTTTCTTATGGAAAAAATAGAAAATAGAGACAAAATATGTATTGTTCAGCTAAGGATTTGGAAATAAAGATAGATGAAAAATATATTCAGAGTTGAAACTAAAATAGCCAAAAAAACTTATTTTCTGTGCCGTTTTTCCCCAATTTTTTACTAGTTTTAGACTATTTTATTTTGAATATGATCATTTTTAAGTGTACTTAAATAAAGTTAAGAAATTGATCAACTCATCCTTGTTTGCCAATCATTGATTTTTTTTTTTAATGCACACTAATGCATGCATACTGGCTACTGAGTCAGTCCGTGTACATTTACATGATCTACATCGCTTCCATTATTGTAGTTCATTGGAGGGCTGTTTGATTGTCTAGTATCTTCATTTTGGTTTGTTGTATGGGTAGAGTCAGTGGCAGATCTAGAGGGGGGGGGGGGGGCCTCCCCTGGCCCCACCCCTGGCCCCAAAACAGGTAAATCTAACCGTTTTAAAAATAGAAATAGAATATGGGGGGGGGGGGGGGGGTTGATTCGGCACTAATTCTTTCTTACGAATTTGGAGAATTTGCTCCATAAGCTAAATCTACTCAGAATCATAGCGACATCACACCAGTAGTGCGATCGTCTACAATTTGAACTTTTGAAGCCAATTCAGCTTTTATTCTGACTAGAAGAGTTCAATGCACTAAAAATTAATGATTGTTAGTACATTGTGTATTTTTATTATTATTTAGAAGCTAAATCAGGAAGATGATGTTTGTTTAGAATTTCTACTTACATGTAATACATGTTTACAATTGCCATTTCTGCACACAAAAAATTGGAGTACATCATTACAGGATGATCGTGTAGTGAGGGGTGGGCTTCAGACAGTTTGCTCATATCATTGTCTAATAGGCATATGACTAATTAGTTAGGCCTGTTTTCATCAGACCGAAGTTGCAAAATAGCCCGCTATTTTAATTAGCCTGATCTCAAATTAGACAGTTTAATAATTAGGCCTGCCATCATCAGCCCGCAGTTGCAATTAGCAGGTTATTTGGTCAAGAAAATATCCTGAGAAATCTAGGTCTTGTTTCCAAAATAGCCCGCTATTTGGGAGCAGGTCCGTCTTCATCTACAACTGTACATGTACTTTGTGATGAACGTATCGGTCTGGTGAGGACGCAATTTCGAGCTTCAGGAAGATATCCTTAGTCTGAAAATAGGGGGTTATTTTGCAACTCCGGTCAGATGAAAACAGGCCTATTGAGGTTGCAGGGCTCCACATTGGTTTATTTTGTTTGGAAAGGGGACCACTTTGAAATTGTTACTGTCTGTATGCATGAGCCCTATTATGCATTTTTTTTTTTTTTTTTTTTCGGGGGGGGGGGGGGGGGGGTTCGTAGATTTTAGGCCCCTACATGTACATGTACATGTATGTGTTCCGGACACCAATTAGTGTCGATCCTTGTATTTAGTTTTAAAAGTTCAATTTCAGATGTTCTTGAATATTATGAACTGTCATTCAAGATTGTCATCCAAGATTGTCATTCAAGATTGTCATTCAATATTATGAACTGTCATTCAAGATTGTTGAACTTTGTCACTTTACATACATTTGCTGTACATCATGTACAGTACATATTTCCGGATGCACATGTAGACCAAAAAAAGAAAATGAGGGAAAAAAAGATAACATTCAAAAGCTTCAAACAAACATACATGTACATGTAGGACAGGAAACCATAAAAGCCCCAGTAACACAAGGACTACCCTAGAGCGATGAATTGCATTTCCAGCTATTTGCGAGTGTCCCTGGATGCAAAAATGCATCATTATACATAATAAAAATGATAAAAACAATAACATTATTCTGGATTTATTGTTTAGCACTTTAAAATATCCACAATATTATCACTAAATGATATCAAGCCATTCCATAATGCATTTTTGTCCCACAACACGTACATGTACATGTACAATCATATTTTAATCTAAACACAAATCAAAATTAATATACCGGTACACTCATTTAGATTCAACTTGTTAGTCTTTGTTCATGGTGTACATGTACCTGTAGTTCATTTGAAACAGATTATGAAGGTGATCATTAACTACACTGTACCTGTATGCCAATTTCAAATGTGACTGTCAAAATATGACTCAATTAAAAAGGTATGGGCAAGTTAAGTTAACGGTAGTTCAGTTACATGTACATGTACATGTACATGTTATGTGCTTGTGCCTTTAATTTCGTGTTCACTTTGGATGTGATAATGTACCACAGTTTGGGTAGAATTAATGATGCCGAGAAAAGTGCATGGTTCTTAACCAACCAACCCTGAAATACATAATCTAACCTTGCTTCATGGCTATTAAGTGCAAAAAGTGAATATGGATTAAATTATCTTATTCATGGCATGTTCTCTAGTTGGATTTCCGTGGAAGTACAGGAAAGCCCTTTACTTACTGCTGCCTGGTATTATGTCCATTTTTCATTAATTAATTTTGACTTCTTATCTATTTATTTGATAATTTATTTATTTACTTTTAGCTCACATTTTCCCCAATTCATCCTGTAGTATTTTCCCCTTTTTTATATTTCTGTCTTTGCTGGTGTCTAGTATTTGACCTACATGAACATGTAGACTTGTATACAAAAATGTACAGTACCTACTTACATGTACAATTACATGAACACTCTGTACATGTACGTGTACCTGTACTTAAACTGTCTTGAATTTATTACTAAACCTCTTCAAAAGAGTGACAATTTCAATTCTCTAAGATACCATTAAGTTGTATTGTGTGAAAATTAAACAATGGCCTAAACTAGATTAACAAACTTGTATGTACATGTACATGTACATGAAGACTATTCCAATTCATGTTTGCATAATATTTATTTTGTCACGATTTTTGTCATCCCTTGTCGTGTTTTCAGGTAATGGCCCATCAGGGATATGTCTGTCATACCTCTTGTCTGGTAACTGGCCACACTTCACGGGTGAGCCACATCCAAACCCTATACTGCAACTCAAGCTAGAAGGGAACGAGGACCAGTCTATTTTGGAGCGTGTAAGTATAAAACCAAGGAGTTTAATACAAGGCATTACACTGTACATGGTTCCTTTCTATTTGGCTCCAAATTGTCGATACAGTGTACATTCTATTTCTTTTCTTTCCTTTGTTATTTGTTTGTTTTTTATTTCAATTGTACTCTGTTCTTTATATCCACATCCAAACAAAGTGCACCAGCTGGACATTTTCTTTCTGCTGCTTGCTATGAGCCATTTTAAATTTTGTATAAAGGCTTTAATACAAAAGATATTTTTTTCAAAGCTCAATTTGAGCATTCCAGAGCGAAATTGCCAGCCTTGCCATTCAGCAGCAAAAAGCCACATTCCTAGATGTATTTGAGGGATACTGTAAATACTAGCTGCTAATTAACATGTTACATGTACGTGAGGGGCAATGGACCAAAACTATCCTTTTCATCTGGAAGGTGACTTCTGCAATCTGTTGAAACTAACAGGATACGGATGGGTTAACTTAATCAGTATGTTCAGCAAATATCTTTTATTGAAATATTTTCCTTTCGACCATGTTTGCTGCATATGGGATGCATGACAAAATGTCAACGATTACATTAATTGAGTGTAACTACTATCTTGTACTATGTATTGAAATATAATGACATACAGGTGTAGCTCATTTTATGAACGTTGCATATTAAAGGCATTGTACAATGAAGCGAATTTTTGATATTTATGGAAACCTATTTTTGTAATACATGTAGACATGTACCGGTATATACTTTTTGCTATGTGCCTTCAAAGTGCATGGTTATTGCTCTTATTCTTATTTATGACATTTCTAGTGCCCTTTTAGGACCTAAAATTGCTATGAAGGTTATTTTAGACCCCAAAATGCGTGAAATTTAGATTAAATCCAATAATACCAATTCAGCTCCACTTTGCTAAAAAATATGGTGACCGTTAATTTAATAATTGAATAATAATAACAATACAAGGGCCCGCCGCTGGTTGTGCGTATTATAACCAACACGGAAAAGCTAACAAAAAGCTTACAACATTGGCATTGGCTGGAATAAAACGTATAAGGCGCTATTTTTTTTTCTTTCACCGGCTGGATCAAAATTATCAAATATTTGTGGGCCCCCATAAATATTACAAATGGTTATATTTTGCCGTCTCTGAACCGATTTTGACGAAACAGATGATTTTGTCATTTAAATTGTATGCTCTTTTAAATTTGACACTCAGTTTTTATTACAGTATCTCACCAAAAAATTGTTTTGAGTAGCACCCTCTATACCATCATAAAATGACCCCCATGTACAATGTTTTGGGATATTTGTTTACCATTTTCTTGAAATTTAATGAGCATGCACTTTTTATATTAAACCACATGAGCAAGTTCATATAGCATTGATTGCATCAAAAATGTAATTTATCATTGATATTAAGCATTATATATTCTGCCAATCCCCAATTTAAACAAGTCCTTTAGTTTTAGATATTCTTCAACATCAAAGTACAGTACTGTTTATTCAGCACCTTCTTGGTAGGGCTTACATTCATTGTACATAAATCATAACTGGTTGTATTATTACATGATATACAGCATGGCGACCTACATGTATTCACCATCCCATTTCTATTCACCATCCCATTTCTATTCATGCAGGATTTGGAGTACCTCAGCGAAGGCCTCGAGGGGCGCTCCCACAACCCTGTGGCCCTCCTGTTCGACACCCTCTCCCGCCCTGGGGCAGACCTGGGGGAGGATGAGAAATCTCGGCTCGAATGGCGCCACCATCAGGCCAATGCCGTGGATCATATAGTACTTGGGACGGGAAATCCAGGCGGATCTTGGTGGGTAAGTAGTCATCCAAATTTTCTCCGGTGGCGCATGCTCATAGAGAGCTGGAAAGGACACTCTGATTGAGAGGTGCTTTGGATCATACAGTAAGTCCCAGGGGAGTGTTTCACAAAGACTAAGATCGACTTAAAGTTGGACTTAATTATGGCAGGCCATTCATGCCACTGTTTGCTCTCACCATTTACTGGCATTGATCTCTCAAGGGACAATCAAATTGTGGTCACAAATCTACAGAATTTACCTTTTTTGATAGTTCATTATTAAAGGGGAAAATATTATCCAAAGATCATAATTGAGAAACCAATGGTGAGAGCAACCAGTGGCATGAATGGCCTGCCATAGTTACATTGTAAGTCCAACTTAAAGTTTATCTTAGTCTTTGTGAAACACCCCCCTGGACAGTTAAAGGGGAAGAAGTCTACCCTGATATGAAATTGGTTTTTAGAGAAGCAGCAAAATGAGAGGAATAGGTCAGTGAAATTTCGATTAGATATAAGAAAGTTATGAATTGTTGAAGGTGTGATCATTCAAACACAAATTGGCAACTCTGTGACATATCTTGCGAGACCCCCTCCCGATTTCTCTGTACTAAAACAAAATCAGACATGTTTATTTTTCCTACACTTTACAAGTTGTAGTTGATCTACGATCTACTTGATAGCTTTCCTTTTAATATGAACATCTACATACTAGTATCAATGTCAGGTATGGTTTGTGATTGTTGCTGGGTTTACTTCAATATGATTAATTGTCAAATAGGTATCTGATATTGGAACATACATGTATGTACACAGTTCAGTGAACAATTGCTTATAATAGAAAATTGCTGAAGCACATAATCAATGCAAGTTATGAGAACACAATAGCAGCAGAAGCATAGTTTCTATACATTAGTACATCTGTGCATGTCCCATATGTGTACCAAACCATGGAACTGTTCAAGGCAGTTGTTATTTACTAATTGTCTACCGGTATTGTATATGGTCTTGAAATGTGACGTACATGTATGCACTGTTGATCCTTGAAGTGGAAAAATGATGTCAAGGACTTAACCTGCATAAATCGTGTTTCAGAGTGAGCTGACCCACTTTTCATGGGTCAGTTCATCCCTTAATTCATCCTTCTTTTTAAAAAAACTGATTTAGTGATCTTATTCATTAGCTCTAAAAAGTACAGACTCCAAATCATGATCGAACCTAAGTAATGGCCATGTTAACTTGATTCCTAATTTCTTTTTTTTTCATTTTTTTCATTTGAAAATGAAGAGGGTGTATTTTGTTATTTGATATTTTACGGAATGTTATCTTTTATACATGTACATCTTTGCTGCGAGGTTGAATTTAATGTAAGGTTTTTTTTATTTTTGTATTTACTATCAGTTGTTTAATATTTGTTATTCCTTTTTTTCTTGAATCTTTCCATTTTCTTTTTGTTTCATGATTTTTACAAAAATATAATAAGCAGGCAGAATAAAACAAGAAGCAGGTGCGGCGAGAAACCAAACATCAGTTTGATCAAGGAGTTACTACACTCCTTGGTTTGATTTAGCCTCACAGAAATGTAGTAGAAAAGTAGAATTAAACTTTGAACTGACTCCAGTTAAGCATAGCAGATTGCAAATATAAACAAAAGATCTATATCTGCCATTATGTGTAGAAAATGTTAATAATATTTCAATAGAAGACAATAATCTCTTTAGTGTTTCCATGACATACAGTGTGTACAAAAGTCACTTTACCAGACCTGATAATTACCCAATTTAAATCGGTTACCTGATTTATTTTTTTTTTTTTTTTTTTCTACTTCATTTTTCCTGATTTTACCACTATTTTCCTGATTTTTTGTATCCTTACTCAAAAGAAGGGGGGGGGGGGGAACGTTGTTAGATGCCATTTTATTTTCCCTGAACCTTTTTTTTTTTAGTCAAGGGGGGGGGGGGGGGGTTTAGTGCTCACTATCACCCCTGGTATACACACCAAATATTATTTGCAATTGAGAAAGACTACTGGTATGTCTCTTTTGTTGTACTACTACAATGTATATACATATAAATAATGCACTTTATGATGAAAGATGCACATGGATTCATAGGATTCATTTCAATTAAATATGTACATGTCCAGCATACATAATCATTGCAGTGTGCAGAGAAAAATAGGGTGTGATATTATAGACTATTACTGATGACCATGGCACATTTCTATTTGACAATGCAGGAGAGAGAAAGAGAGAGAGAGAGAGGGGGAGAGAGAGAGAGAGAGAGATAGAGAGAGCAAATATGTGGTATTTTTGGCACTGACAACAATATATACAATGTACATCCAAAATATGGTTCAGGCACAAATACTGCTTTAGATTTATTGATAGCAAGGCTATACTATACAGGTTTATACCGGTAATGCTATGGACTCCCTGATGTGTGTGTGTGTGTGGATTACGGATAAGTCGGTAAAGAAGCAGTGACCTTATCTAAATAATGCTGATAAAACATTTGTCCATCCATGACTCCATGAATAGAGAGAAAGAATTAAATGATTTCAATACTAAGTATTCAAATGAGAGAGAGAGAGAGAGAGAGACAGATGTACCAGTATATTATTTGGAGGGGTAAAAAAAAAGGGGGGAGTAAAATATGGCAAGTGTGCTTCACATAAGAGAGAGAGAGAGAGAAAGAGAGAGAGATGGAGAGAGAGAGAGAGAGAGATGGATGGTAGAAATAGACCGTATTAGCTGGAAGAGAAACAGATAGATGAACAGAATTCAAAACAGACAACTGAGACGAGTATTAATGTAGATGAACAAATAGATGGCAAGAAGTAATTGGATGATCATTGCAAGGAGATGAGGCTCGTTCAGATATGATGTGGTAAAAAAAAAAAATCATTTTTGTTTTATGATGATTTTTAGTATTCATAATACACTTCACATTTCTTTTTTGTGGCGGTGTTCCGTGCCATATCTGAACAGTCCTTTGGTGGTCATGTAACCATGACACCATGTCCATACATGTACTGTACCTTATTGCCTCTGTATAAAGCCATGCACCCCCACCCCAACGATAAACGTACATGCGTACCTATACCACGTATAAATAATTTAAATCATTAATTTAGAAATTCTGTTTCTGATCAGGAAATGGATGACTCTGTGTTGACGCTGAGCCTTGGAGCATGGATGGAAATGCCAGACATGAGCTTTGATGAATGGGCTGCAGAATACAGGTATGGAATAGAGAGCCTGCTCTTTAGTAGCAAACACCTTCATGTGTTTTTTCACCTGTGCATTGATTTTATTCTTCTTCTTCTTCTTGACTATGATGATCGAGATGTACAGAGTATCTTTCCTCTGACATTTGTTTTCAGAATTAATTGTGTACAGTGAATCAATTACTCAAAAGGAAGTTATGCTAATTATGCTAATTTAGTCAAATAAGATAAATGTAGTATTTCTTTTAATTATAAGGGGACATATTGAATGCTTCCCCAAACAATATCAATATTTCTTTTTTTAACCATTAAAATGAACAAATTTAGATTATTCACACTAAACAAAAGCATTCCTACTAAAACGAGTGACCTAGGGTATTTCTGTTGTTGCAGAGTAACACAGGATGTAACGGATACAAACAAAAATGTAGGGTAGCAATTACATTCAGACTTTATAGGAAGCATACATGTTCAGAAGAATTAGAGATACTGTAGACACATTATTTTCAGTGAAAACAATTTCAGTGTATTTTCAATATTTCTCTTAACAGGGAAACTCACAAGGACCCCATGGTGATGAGCAACTACAAGAGAGCAACGTTGTCCGAGGTGGCCCACTACTACCAAGATTTTGTCAAGACCAAGAAGCTGGAGGATAACTTTGTGCCTTACACCAAGGTTCTTTCCATCCGTCGTCTGAAGGGTCGACGCGTCATCAACAATGAGAGTGGAGAGCCTGAGATCCCGTGTCAGCGATGCTGCAAGCTGGAGGGGGAGAACCTGTTTGAGGTCAAAGGTGAACACATTGACCCCAACTGCGGATGCCGGCAACACTTCACAGTACTGTCTCCCAATGTTGTCCTTGCAACGGGGATGATGGGGAAACCGAATCGGCTCAACGTCCCGGGAGATGACTTCCGGTATGTGAGGTACGATCTGAAGTACCTTGAATCTTCCATTCAGGAAGGGGACCTGAGTAGTCAGTCCTATCCTGTTCTGGTGATCGGGTCAGGACTTTCTGCTGCTGATGCTATCCTCATGGCTCGGAACGCAGGAGTACCAGTTGTCCATGTCTTCCGGAGGTCACCCTGGGATTCGGCAATCACCCTCAGCAAGCTTCCCAAGGTGGTCTACCCAGAGTACCATCGAGTCCTGCAGATGATGCGAGGAGAGGTCGAGGAGGAAGGCTACACACCATTCCCAAAGCACCAGGTGGTGGACTTCAGCAGGGACTGCATGGTGACCCTATCAGGTAACGATTCGACGCAACGTATGGCTGTCTCGATGGTTACAGTCTTCATAGGAGCGAAGCCAGACCTGTCCTTCCTACCTGGTGGAGGGGTTAGCCTGGGTGAAGAAAGCAGTGACATCAACTGCAAGAACAATCCTGTAAGTGTTGATCCCATTACCATGGAAACTGAAGCAGAGCCTGGCCTTTACGCCATGGGTCCTCTGGTAGGAGACACCTTTGTTCGGTTTGCTTCAGGAGGGGCGCTGGCAATCGCCAGTCACCTCTCGAAGAAGAAGTGTTGTCAGAACCCATGCTGCACGAGCTCCTCCTAGCATAATACTATTTTTTATATGTAGTGAGATAAGACAGACATCAATATTTACATGTACCTCGGATGTGTGCATTATTGGACAATCCCAACTACGATTAGGCCTTTTAAAAAAAGATGTTGTATTGCCATTTGCGACCGACCCAAAAATCTTGTAATCTACGGTCGGCTTTTTAAACATTTTTTTTTTAGAGAAAAAATGGATTAAAGCATTCAAGACTGAAAAATATCAGCCCAAAGAGGAAGTAAAAAAAAAAAAAGATTTCTGACCGACCGACCCATGTTTTAGCACCTAAAGGGCAATACAACTTCTTTTTTTTGTATAGGCCTAATAAACTTTTGGAGTGAAGTCAGTATTGTCGTGATATTTCTGTCACGTTGCAGACGAGGATAAGTTGTATGAAGAATCATTGTACTGAGTACTATGTTTAGTCTGGACTATGCAATTTTTAGTTTTTATTTATCAGGTTACCGCAAAGTATCATTGATTGAAATTGATTTCAACGGTGATATAAAACTTTCTTTTTCAAGAAGTATCTGAAAACACTTTTTTTTCTTCTAATTTGTTATAATATTCCTCTCTGTTTGTAATTAATGTAAGCTTCGTATGATAATGTTCTCTATTTGCCTGTTTGTATTTCTTGTTTATGCCCTTTGTATTTAATGAAAAGGCGCTTGATAAATGAAATATTATTATCTACATTAGATGTCTAGTGCAATTTTACATTGTGACCTCTTAGTAAATTTAAATTACATTTTTCATGAAAAAATTCTGAACTTGAAGGAAACTTCCTTTTATTTTCATTAGTAATCAATAAGGGCAAGTTCAGGCTTTGTCTTACCTTATTAGTTTTTGTAATTTTCATCTCCTAGAGCCTAATCACAAGTAAGAATTAAGATGTTTTCTATTCTCAGTGCCTTATGCCCTCCGCACACTCCACTATCTGACTGCGATCCGATTATCAGTAATTATTAGTCATGGAAATCTTAACAACTAGAAATTTAGTGCCTTTAAAGAGAAGGTTGAGTTCTGGGAAGAGGTAAACAATTATTTGTGAGCGTCATCATTGTTATTATGCAAGGGTGGAAGAACATCAGATAAAACATGTTCCCTGAAAAGCATGGCTCTTCAAATGCCTTCATATTCTAAATATGGCATGTAACATCGTAAACATCGGACAGATTTTTACGCCACATGTTCATGTAGTTCCATATACATCCTTCTGTGTACAGTGCTTGTAACTTTACCAAGACTTGGCCAAATTTCTTATCATTTTGATGATTCCATAACCTTGCAATACACCCAAATACTTATATGCTACATGATCAACCTTTTCTGATCGATTCCACACCGTTTCTTTCACAATGCAATCGCATGACCAGAACTCAACTTTATCTTTTAGCCTTCTAGTTAGTATAAATGCTGAATCGCCTTGAAATCATAGACTACTGGTCTGACTGCACTATAATTCTGAACCAAATTAGCTTTCCCTTCTTAAGGGCTTAAGGGCAGTTTAAGAAAAGAACAAGCTAAGGTACAGTCCCGGGCGGTTTAGTTGCGAAAGGTTGTAGTTCAGCTCAAGTCAAATTAATGTTCATGAAAAATTAAAAAATAACAATAGTTTATGTCATTAATTATTATTTGTGCAACAGTAAGTTCTGCAATTTCCTAATATCTTTTTTAACAGTAAAATAAATGGACATGTGTACATGACATGCAATTGAAGTACGCAATATATTGTGAACAAGTGTTTCTACTTTATATCATGCTATAGATTCTTTTGTATATGTAAGCAAAAGATATTTAAATATTGTTTTCAAATCATCCTGAGCTTTAGGTTTAACCGTTTAAAAAAAGGTTGGACAATCGAAAATGACTGCCTTGTAGATGATACAATTGTATGCTTAGTATTGTCTGTTAAATGGTATTTGTTTGGAGCCAGAAGGGCATTAACTGGGATACTATCACACTCAGAGTTAACACCCTTCTGGCTCTCAGTAGACATAATATGATGTAAATGTCAAACATTTGTATCGTGCAATTACATCAACATTTCATGCACATATTCATGCTGCCTTACGAATATCTAAACGTTAATCATTAACATTGTAGTTCATGCAGTAAGAGGAGGTATATTTATACTCTCTAAATGAGTTACAGCTCCTGACATAACTGTTGGGAGTATTTGCTGTGAGAGGAAATGTGACTATGCAATTTTTTATGTTTCAAAGTGAATTTCTGTCATTATCATTATTATTATTATTATTATTATTATTATTATTATTACTATTATTATTATTATTACTTATTTGACCAATCATAAAAAGCACAGATACTTAACAGTGGCAAGAGACAAATACATAATAAGAATATGAAGAATATGAAAGAATAAAAGGAGTGAGAGCAGCAAGTGGGTCAGGGTGCACCAAAGTGAAATGCAACACTGTTCCACAAGAGGCATTGGCCCCCCTACCCCCCTCCCCACTTGCTACTCCCAGTACATTTACATCATAAAATCCCTACATTGAATATTGCACTTGAGTAAGCATTTTACAATAAACAATTAAAAATAAACATTAGAAGCTTCGATCAGAGATGCCAGTTTTCAGGCAATAACCTGAATTCAGGCCATGGCGAGTTATTTTCAGACCATAGTTTAGGCTTTTATGTGTACAAAATAGCTCATTCTAGGTGATTTTCAGGCCCTCTGATCAGTTCTAACTGGCATCCCTGTTAGATATATTGAGACTAAAAGGAATACATGTACATAGTCTAAATGTAAATACTTAATTGAGGAACCAAATAACAAATGAAAAACGTACATGTCCAAAAAAACAAATGCTGCAATTATCATCGTATAAAAACAGTACATGTCCAATTACCGGTCACTCAAAGATTTTTACTTTTTTGAAGCACTTCATGATCATTTTGAAGCGCAGTTTTTTTAGGGCTTCGATATTACACCATATCACATATCACAGACACGTAGAGCAATGCATCTCAGATTTGTAAAACTGGAAACATTGTTAAACAAAATGGTAACTGGTATTCATGAGCCTGAATAAAAAAATGTACCAACATGTAGGGGTCCAGACTTAAATTTGGGGGACTTGTTAGTTCCATGTCTAGCCCTATACCCCCCCCCCCCCCCCCCCGAAAGTTGTTCTTTTAGGATGATCAGAACATACTCTAGCTTGTAAATGAAAATGTTTTTGAATGTTTTGTCTGCAAATAGAGCCCTGCTGCACATTGTCATTGATATTTTACCTGATTTAACAAAAATTACTGAAATTAACGTAAATGTATTGGCTGCTGCATTAAAAATTTGACATTCGAAAGCTTAAATCTTACTTTCTTTGTATATTTTTAAATCTATACAAGGAATCATTCCTTAGATGATGTAGGTTATTTACTGGTATCTAATAATGAAGAAGGAGAGATAAGTGCATGCTCATTTTTTTTCTAAATATCAATTTTCTCAGTACTTAAAAGTAATAAAGTTTGTATTCTTTTGTTTACCTCTTTGAATCATTTACTTTTCTTCCTGCATTTCAGTTTCGATTTGAATCAAGAAAAAGTTTCCTTGTATTCATTAATTTTATATTTAAAAAATAATTATGTTTTCTTTTTTGAACATTTGATCTCTTATGTAACTGTGTTCTTTTGGTACATATATTATATTTTATATTATCATTAGTTTGACAAATAAATTAGGCAAAGAATTTTTTTAATTCCAACGTATTTGTTTACTTAGTTTTTTTAGAAAATATTGATTATGGAAAAGGAATGCCGAAGCAATTTTGTATGAATATTTGATATATTTTCTCCTTTTTTGTATTAGAATTTTCCATGACTATGAGATTTATGTAATTAATTAATTGCGGGAAATATATTTCACTTAACATTAGACTACCAGGTAATAGGATATGGGATTTTTTTGGTGAAAGAAATAATTTGTCAGTGCCAAACCTAGTGTGGTAGATACTAGATGACAGTGTACCGGTAGGATGGGGGAAAAAAATGCTGTAATTTGTTATTTTCCCAAACATTGTTCAATCTATTTTGTCCATTTCTTCGATCCATCAGTACCAATTGGAAGAGGCAGAAGTAATGATACAATGTCAAGGTGATTAGATTTCATGAATCATGACATTTCATGACATTCCTCTTATTGATATATACTAGGAGATCTGCCGATGATGAAAATGATAATGACTTGGTGGTATCATTAATGTGGGAGTTTCTAGAATATTAGAATATTATATTTTTATATATTACAGATGAAGAGATTGTATACTATGATCAAGGCAGAAGACAGGGTAGTTATTACTAATTATTCGCCAAGGCCAAATATGTCTAGGTAATGAAGAAAGGACCTTTTTTCTCTCCTAAATATTGTGTGTAACATGTCTTTCTGTGTTTTTTGGTTACATTTTCATGAAAATTCATTTCATTTTGTTAGTACTAACATTGTTTTTCGAGAGAAAATAATTGTTCGTATAAGTTTGTATGTGATTTTTAATACAGAGAGCCAGGGGGGTGTTGACTCCCTATGAAGTCCTTATCAGTGCCATTATGGCTCTCATCGTTTGGACAGATCTCACCTAAATCTGGTTCAACATTATAAATGGTTTGTTGAGAGCCAAAAGGGCGTTTAAGATCTGGTTGGAGGATACAAGTTAATTTACAACCCTCTTGGCTCTAGCAGATAGAATCTAGTCATCTCTGCCAGTCATTTTTCTAAATGGGTTCTGAGGGTAAATTTGACTGTAAAAACAATTTGAGATTAATGTGGTGTTGGCCTCGTATATATCCTATACAGATGATTATATATTGGAGATTTAATGATATGTGATGGACAACTCACCTCGACTAGAATCCAAAGACGCTCAAGTCATTGTTACAAAAAAAAGAATTACCAAAAATGGAAATTGCATTTACAGTACACATGCAGCTTTATCTTAATCACTTTGAACTCTGGTTTTAATGTGATGATATATATATACATGTATCTATGTGAACAGTAGTATGCTCATAGCCATTGGAAACAAGAAAATGTGTGGGTGCAAATGCTAGTGCTAATTAAGCTACCAATTGGCAGTCTAGGTACACGCCTGTTCTTCGAAAGGTCAATGAAGTATGGTTATAACAGTCTCCTAATACAATAACACCTGCTTGATAAACGAAAAGTGCCATGTTCTGCTCACATCTACCGGTAGTCAGGAATTCGTTTGCCAGTGCTGGAGCAACCCTGTTTTGCTAATGAGATGAGTCTGTATGTGAACGGCACTGCAGTTAATGGACAATAACAATATTTGTCAGAATACAAATTTAGAACTTTCAGGGGGAAGGGGGAGAGGGGTTAGTTTTAGGGGATGTATTTAAAGTCTGAAAGTTGCTGATGGTTGTAAAAAAAAAAAGTTTTCATCACCATCAGAGAATCTGAAAACTGCACTGGGAAAGTCAGAGGGATGTTCGTAGCAAATTGTTTTACTTGAATTTGTAATGTAAGCATTGCAGTAATTGCACAATATTTCAATGGTACTGACATATTTTGTATTCCTTCGCAAATTGAGACAAAGAATTGTTATATTACATCACATTTATATAATTCTTGAAATGTTTGTTAATTTGTGTTTGAAACTCAATCATGAAGATGTATATTTTTCATATTGTATATTGATTGTGACAAGTCTTTCTTACTATGTCACCCACGATTATAAATCATTGAAATTAAATATGTGTAAATTTTAGACAATGGTTGATGCTGCATGTGTATATCTATGATCATTCAAATTGAAAACCCAGAGAAAAATACACGTATGTGGAAAAGTCTTCTAATTAATACCTCGTGATTAAATCAATCGTACAAATACACTCTATATCATGTCAATTCCTTTGAATGAGTATGTAGATATGATTATAGTGATTATACTGGATTGTGGTCATATACCGTGTGGTCAAAAAAAGTTTACACCTAGAAAATTGCTAATTATTTTAAAATCATCTATGAACAGTAAATTATTATACATTTTATGGAAGAGTGTTTTATCCCAAATCATTTGGTATTATTTATGTGTGGTATGTGTTCACGTTTGGAAGAACAGGAGACTTTTTTTTTTAAGAGAGTGCAAAAATCGACTTGCGCCAAAGTAATGCTTATGTGATGTTTGAATAAAACATTTGAGATTTGGGTATCAATTCGGTCTTTGCAGATCCAAATATCATCCCTAACAAAATTTATCATGCCACACATATCAAATATCAAAGAACATTTGTGCGTGTGTGTGTGTGTGTGACTTTGCTTCTGAAAAAACATATATGCAATGCATCTCATTTGATACTTCATTCTCTTACTTTAATACTTTTGCACAAGTTGATTTTTGCAGTCTCGCAAACAATGCCTCCTGTTCATCCAAGCGTGAACACATACCACACAAAAAAGATACCAAACTATTCGTGATATAACACTCTTTAAAAACATGTATGATAACCTTTCGTTCATAACTGACTTTTAAAATAAATGAGAATTTTCCTAGTGTAAACTTGTTTTGGACTCGTACGGTATAGTAACATTAGTGATGATGTGGAAACATTGGACAGATAATTAGAGGTACTTTTTTCGTCAAAGAAATGATTTTACAGTGGAACCTTTACATGACATCCTATAAAGTCATTGGAATAACAACAACAAAATCATACTTTGCTGTATTGAAATTTCGGTACATAGAGCTCAAAAGAATAGAGCACAGGTAAAGAAAAAAGAAGAAGATATTACCTTGTTATAATGACAGGTTGTTAAAAGAATTATAAAGAGGTTCCATGCACTGCATTACATTTTTTGGGTAGACATGATTTTGGAGATAAGAAAATAGGCATTAAATTTTGACATCAAAGATTTGACACGTTTTACCACTTGAGATCATACACAGAGATAGACACTCCCAAAGAGACCGACACAGATAGAGATAAAGGGTGAGAGAGAGAGAGAGAGAGAGAGAGGGGGAGAGAGAGAGTGGGGGGTAAAGGAATACAAGATAAATTTTGCAAGCAGAGGAATTGAGAAGAAAAGATTTTAAAAAGACAGTCAGATAGAGTTTTTTGAAGAGTGAGAGAGACAGAGACATACATAAAGGAAGAAAGGAATACAGAGAGAAAGAAAGGGGCAGACATAGCTACTATGAGACCAAAGATGAAGAAAGAGAGGGGATCGAGCTAGACGGAACAATCTTTCTCAGAAAGAAGACGAACAAAAAGCACACAGATAATTAGAAAGAGAAGCAAAATTAGATAGAGAAGCAATATTAGAAAGAGAAGCAATATTAGGAGTAAGAGAGAGAGAGAGGAAAAGGGGGCGAAATGATGAGAAGAGAAGGGGGGGGGGGGGGGGTTGTAGTCCGCAATACCGAAATGTCGGCTTCGTGGGCTGTTACTGTTAGGCTCATGGGCCCTTTGATAGCGGGCCGTCTGTCAACTTACTTGATGATCCGAAAGAGGTGACCTATATGATTTCGAAAAATATTCAACACAATAAAGAACAGAATCGCAGTTATATGATGAGTATTTTTTTTTGTTCATGTCATTGAATTCTCTCCTATTGCGTGTTGATGTATTCACAGACACAACAGAGAGAGGTATTCCGAGATTTATCCTTGTGCACAATATACTGACTTATGGAATAGGTTCTAGATTAGAAACCATTCTTTCCTTCTCTCTCTCTCCCCCCCCCCCCCCCCCCCCCCCCCCATCTCTCTCTCTCTCTCTCTCTCCCACCCCTCCCTCCCTCTCTATCTCCCTCTTTCACTTCCTCCCTCCCTCTCTCTCCCCCCCCCCCCCCTCTCTCTCTCCAAAATAAAAATGATTATAACAACAGAAGCGCAGGGGAGGGGGGAGGGGGGCAATGACAGTTTTTTTTTTTGCCCGAATATGCACTTACCAGTTTCTTGATTTTGCAACTGAGCAAGGGGATCGAGCGAGAAATTGTTATTAGTTCCGTTCTAATATTTTTTTAAAACATTATCATGGTGACAAATGACAATGTAATCGGTCATCAGGGATATGAAAGATAAATAATTGTACATGTATTTGTAAAAGGAACTTTATTGAAGCTATTAATAGAGGCCTTATCAATATATAATCAGTATATTGTGCACACGTACGGACTTGCTGAAGAACAGACATTGGCTGAAGCAAGTAGTACGTGTTGAGATAAAATAAAATGAAATGAAATGAAATATTCTTGGCTATTGGCCAGTTTTAGCGACGAGCAAGATAGCATTAATCGATTTGATAAATCTCTGATGTGCAAGCTAACCTTGCTTAATCCTAGCTGAAGAGCAGCATAACAATGTCTAGTCCGTGTCATTTTAGTCATTTGTAAACAAGTTTCAAAGAGCACGATGACAAGCACTTTTGGGTCTCTCAAGGGGGTACCTGACATGCGGAAGTAATATTCATTTCATTGTTTATTTTGTTTTGTCTTGGATATGAAGTGCATTCATAACTAATTTCTCATGATAAAGCTGCTTACATAAATCACAAAACTATGGCAATTTTATTTACAGTTCATGATATGTGTCTAATGACAAGCGCGCCTTACAAATCTAAAACTTAGTTATCAATATTATTAATGATTAAATAGTGGCGGATCAAAGGGGCACAGATCCCCCTCCCCTTTATAACCAACAAAAATGGCTTACCCCTCAGGCATTAAGCATTATGCGCCCTCCTCCCAAACTGTATGGACACCAAAACACATCAGAAAATATGATAAAGAACTAGGGTTGGTTAATCAATTATGATCATGGTTTTGAACACAAAACAAGAATTTTCTGAAAAATTGAAAACAAATTATAATTGTATAAAATATACAGATAAACTAGGAGAGGGAGCGGCTTTGCTTCTTTGTCGTTTTACAAAGCACCTAAACTAGAGAATTTCTGTAGCTTTTCTGAAGAAACGATTGAGTAGCACGAATATTGTGGCGTGCAGGAAAAGATGTACGGATTGGAAGGTACAAGGCAGAGCATTTGCAAAGAAATTAAGACATAACCTCTTGATTATATTACACAAAAACATCCTCATTATGTTTGATGAGAATCGAAACAACTTTCACTTTTGTATGTGCATAATTTCTACAAATATTTTAATGTGAAAAGTAACCGGATAAAAACCACATTACCACATCCGCCCTAACTTTTTTCTTTTGAAAACAGTATTGCTGTATACTATATACGAAGTGTATTTGATAACGAAGATGAATTTTTGATGAGAATAGTAACAACTTTCACTTTTGTATGTGCATAATTTCATCAAATATTTTATGAAAAATAACCGGATAAAAACCACATTACCACATCCGCCCTAACTTGTTTTCTTTTGAGAAAAAAAAGTATTGCTGTATACTATACGAAGTATATTTGATAACGTAGATGAATCTATCTTAGTTAAGCCTTTAACACATTTATTCATGCTTTGATCCTTCCCTTCCACTTTCGTTTTATCTCCCCTATTTGATTTTATCAGACTGTTGATTTTGTAGATATATTGTAATCAAACTCTATATGCAATGTTGTTCAAATCATATAAAGTAATAAAGTGCCTCGTATGAGGAAAAGAGAAGATAACAATTTTTTGATAAGGAATACATTTGATTGATCTTAAGATTTTCTCTTGCACTTCAAAAAGTTTGCATGATCTACGGTAAACATACATTATAATAATGCGGTTATTGCTGATCATAATCTTCACTATATGAGAACATTATTTGCACCCCGCAATGTAAACACGCTGAATGATTTTTCAAAGTGATTATTCTGATACTTGAAGGAATCAAACTCCAATATATATTACTAAAAAAACATTTGAAATTTGGACTTCGTAATCATAGCTAATAATTATGATTCCGTTTTTCTGCCTTGTTTGATGTCGGAATGAGCCCTTTCTTTACATCATGGATTTTCTTATTAGTAGAAGTAAATTGATAACAAAATTATCAACAATTTATATGCGGATAATATACGTTTAACCTATCGTGTTTGAATTTATACTAGCAATAATGGTGTTGCCGGCCGCAAAGGATAATAAAACTAAGAACAGTCAACTACAATATACAAAGTACTATAACAACCAACAAAATAATAAATGTTTACATGTATTGAGGTTATTTTATAAAGCAAACTACTACTGAAATATTGGGTATCTTGCGGTCATTTGATTCCATAGGTAAGGTCTAGTATATGCTGTGCAAATGACCGATCCACCAAGAACAACAAGCAATTTAAATGATATTCTCCTCATAATGCTCACATCATGAAAACCGAGTTGACAAAGCATGTGCATTAATAAGATAATAAGTATACATTATAAACAAAATTCAAGTGTCAAATTTGTGATTAAATGCCAGCAGAAGTGAATTGATGAAAATGTAGCTGAATCATTCTATAATTATTACATTGAATGAATAATTGATATATAAACCACATGCACACAATTGTGGTTCTCTTTTATTTATTCAGTTGGCGAAGGCTTCGCTGAATCATTTTTATTTCATTTACATACTTCGGAGGCCTTTTATTGGGTAGCGTATTAAACTCCCCAAATTACAATTGGTGAGTAAATGAGGCATCATGTCAAACCAAGGAGTTACTGTTTGATAGTGAGCTTGTAGAGAGGAAATACATTTCTGATATGGTAATAAAAATGAGTTCATGTATCATATTTCCAAATATTACAACTATTTCTTATCAGGGCCTCTTGGACTTCATACGAGCAAACGAATTTGTATATATAGCTTTAGAAGGGGCGTTACTATAAAACTATTTTGTATGCAGTGGGACCGAATTTTGTTAGATTTAACTCTCCCGCCTAAAACAAAATGACAACAAGCAAGAAAACAAGGGGGAAAGTGATTGCCTCAGATATTTAATTTTCCGACACCATTAATGAATTGCCGACACAATAATTATCTTCATTAGCACTCTTGCCTTGTCCAAAGTTCAGAGATAGAAACAAGATTGATTCCCGGTTTTTATTCAGATGACACTGTGTGAAATTATTTATTTTGCTCTTATCCCGGGATTGATATAGCCATAGTTTCGAAAGTTCGGATTTCTTTCAAGTTAGTGTTGCATAATTATGCTACTTCATACTTGTTATCCTTAATCGGTGCGAAAATGTGACAAGATCCTTTATATATAGGGACAGTAAAACATGAAACTTCAACCCTCTCCTTATCTCTTTTCGTTTTTGCACCCCCGATATACGCCACTGTTGAAGTTGTACACATAATCAATTCGACCCTTGGCTGGAAACCAGGCAACAGAAATACATCTATAGATATACCTTATCGATTATTGTACAGTGTAAACACACAAACAAGGAATATTTGCTGAGTCGTCTGCTATTGTTGCTTGGTCTGTATAATGTTTAGTTTAGTCTCGAATTCGAAAAGAAAGGAAAAGTAGAAGTCGGCAAACATATTATTGTATACAATGAGGCCAGAAATCGTGATAACTAGGGGCTAAAATCTAAAGATTTCCGATTCTATTAATTTTGGTCTCGTACTCTCTTTACCCGCGATGCTGGACGCTAGTTTAACTAAAAGGAGGAAGACACGGAAGGTAGCATGAAAAGTCAAAGATCCGACCGCTTCAACACTGACTCCTCACTCAATTGCATCATTCTGTCGCACTTTCATCCTCCCTGGAAAGACCGGTCCCTCCTCCCCTCCCCCCCCCCCCCCCCTCCCCCAACCCCAGACGCCCCTCTCCTCCTCTCAATTGATTGAGTAGATGGAAATGATGACAGGTGAGTTATTGCAATCCGTTTCTTAATGTTGCGAGCGAGTGAAGCGAACGTGCGTAGAAAAATTATAATTAAGATTTAAAAGATATAAAATAATACTCGGGCATTTCGCTGTCAATTAAAAAGATATTCAAGCACCTCTATGTCCAAAATAATGTGGAGGTATTCAGGCACTTCGAAGCCTGAAATCCTGTCCCTAAATTTTGCCAGCGAGGGAAGCAAGCGAGGAAGAAAGACTTCAAATTACTTTTGAAATTTGAATTCCTCACGACTTTACATTCTCTATCAGTTTCTTATATTTGTTTTTCACGAATTCAATGATATTTCCGTGTTTTTCTTTATATGACTTGATTTCTCTCGCGGCACCCCAGAGATGTCTTGCGGCACTCCCGGTTGAAAAAAGGCTGCCTTAGATGAACCTGATATATTATCTGCATTTTTCAAACTAATGAAGTGAAAGCTCACTTCTTTTCTACGAACAGTTTCAATTTTATTTTATTTTCAATTTTATGTTATTTTATTTCATTTTATGTCATTTTTTTTCAATTTCTATCAGAAAAAAAATTGAAACCGGTCTTAGTGAAGAAGCGAGCCTTTAGGAATTGTTATTTCAATTGTTTTATCGTTATTTATTCAAAATTGTATATATCTCATATGCTCTCTCTCTTTTTCTCTCGGTCTGTCATTTTTTCTTCATTTTCCTCTCTCGACACATGAAAACACTTGTACCGTGGATGCATCATCATTTTCCGTGTTCCCCATGACTAGTGTGTCTTTGAATTTCCACTCTCTATCTGTCTTTCTCTCTCTCTCTTGTTAAATACTGCTTTTCTGTAGATACATCATGGCAAACCCTCTCTGCAACAAATATTGAAGAGGAGTATTCCAATATGTATTACGTCACCACAAAAAGTTCTATCTATAGGCCTACATGTACACAGAGTTAATGTCAATAGGGGTTGGCTAAGCCGTCGGACATGCAAATTTATACCCAACCAATCCACCTCTTTCGGACAGTTTTTTTTCTTCTTACATACGTTTTTAGAAGATAAAACTGTATCATTTGAAATTATTTTAAACAATAGGCCATTTTTGAAATGTAACCAAATCTAATGCATACGTCTTTGTGAAGTTGCCTCGATATTAATTATTGCATTCATCTGTAACAAATAGTTGCATTTCAATAGCTAGTCTGAATGCGAATTGCATACATTAGTTGTTTTCAGGTAGGACAAACATTATGGCTTTCCCTTCCTAACAACACGTAATACATGCACTTTGCATTCTGACTATTAAAATACAATTATTCAGTACAGGTGAATTAAATATTATTTTTTCATGAGGCACTTCACAAGTATGCATTAAAGTAGGTCACATTACGAAAATGGTACACGTATATTGAGTTTCCTTTTGCTCGTTTGTTTGCACTAGTAAGAACGTGTCGATCTGGTCCACCGGTCTATGCATCTTTCAGTGAATTTAATAAATTTGGGCCATGTACTTAGCCTTCACACTCTAGCTATTCACAATACCAATACAAAACGAAAAAATATAATGGTATGTATTGTCTAACCATGAGCCCTTTGTGGTGGGTTCCATGGTTTAACAAATTCACCGCATTTCATTATATCAACTAGTACATTTGCAAAATATGCAGGGTCAATAATTAATTCTCACCTCAAAATTCAATATTGCAGGATTCCGTTGCATAAAACTTACCATTGGTGGTAACTTTAATTGCATTCAATAATTGATTACCATGGCAACACCACTCAACAGCCAATCAAATCAAGGTTGCCATGGAAGTTACCATTAATTAATATCAAAGTTACCATCAATTGTAAATTTTATGCAACAGGGCTCAGATGTCCGAAAGCAATTTAAAACACAAAACCACTTTGCAAAATATGTATAGCTTATGTTTTGTCAAGCAATTAATCTCAACAACTAACTGAGCAAAATATGTAGAAGGCCAACAATTAATTCTCACCCTGAACCACAATAGTGCAGATGTTTGAAAACTACGATTAATCAATAAACCTGACACATTGAACAAACACCATCAAATAGAGTATGAAGGTGACAGACACAATTCTGACCTAATTTTATTTTTTTTAATTTTAATACAGCACAGGCGCCAGCTTTATTTTGCATTTTAAACACAACTGGTCTACTAAACTACATGTACATTTATACACACAAATGTATTTTGGCAAATCAAAGCTAAAAATTGTTTGGTAATTTTCCATAGCATTATTTCATATGAAACATTATACTTCATCATTCAAAATGGAAGACATCATTGTAAACTGTACAAGTTCGTGTTTACAGTAGGCCAACAAGGATTGAGAAAAACAAGGGTAGCAAACAGAGGGAGGGAAAGAGGGGGAGTAGAGAGAGAGAGAGAGAGAGAGAGAGAAAAAGAGAGAGAGAAAAAAGGGGTAGAGATCTGAACACACAGAGAGACTAAACAGAAATACAAACAGACAGAAAAGGGTAATAATTCTTTTTTGACATATACATGTATTAAGGCAAATTAATAATGAGCACAAATATAAAGCGAAATAAGGTCCAGCAACTTTCCTATCAAACCTACATCATGGACTTTCTCCTATGTCGATTACATACATGAACATTGCAAAATAAGAATACTCTCTGAGAAATAGCTCTACATGATATACACACATTGAACTACATGTACACACATGTCATTTTGTCTGTAAGTCTACTTGATAAAACATGCACCTTTTCCCCAAAAGGGTACAGCTTCTTGACTATTTTTATTCATCAAATTTTCTTTAATGAATGAAAACAATGTGAAATCTTTCATTAAAATTTGTAACCACATTAATCCAATTTTCTTTCATGAATGACAAAGCATAATTATGAAGGTTTGGATGGAAAAGGGTTTTAATCAACCTAATCCAATTGCCCTTCATGGATGAACAAAATATGAAGGCCGAGAGGGGCGAGTGATAATTTAATTACATCCATCAGGGAGAAAGAGGGTTAGAAACAGAAAGGTGCAACTGGTACTGTCATGGAGCAAAAGCAAAAATTAGACAGAAATGGTAAGAGAAGGTGAGAGCAAATATGCGAGTCAACTGTAATTAACGATCAAACATCAAAGTTTCTTAGTTATGCTAATCAGGGTCGCATACAGACACTAATAAGAGGACTGTTTGTAGAGGACCACCATCCCCTTGGAATAAAAAATATTGAATAAATGAAAAACACTGTACATAACAGAAACCTGAAGGCAATAATGGTTCTATAAAGCAAATATCTTGAGACCAAAATTAACATTTCTGTTTTTCCTCCTTGCTTTTCTTTGTTTTGGGCTATTGAAAATGCCAAATGAGATCTTCCCCTGCCATTTTCTTTAAAATGGATGACTTATTAAACAACTTTTTGCAATAATCTATATAAAAATGATAAACAAGACCACATTCATTTCCATATCAATTGTAACTATTTAAATAATCCATTTTCATAATGCATCATTTTTCTTTTTACTTCATCTGAATATAAATTGTACACATTTCCCCTGTAAAGTAGTGACAGACTGTTAGTACTTACATGAAATATTGGTCTACTTGCATAAGATATGGGTCAGTGGGCTCCTAACTACATCATCTATTCCAATATTCTTAATATAGAATTATTACAAAAGGTCAGCCGTTAAAGCCTATTCTCTATGGCTATCGAATAGAAAAAAAGAGAAAAAATACAGGTAGATTAATACAATAGAATTGTGAATTGATTATAGAACTTTCAAGGCTAGAACTCAGCGAACTCAGCAAAAACATGCCATTCTCTCATTCAATTACCGGTACTTTTGGAGAAAATAGGGTGGGGGGAGGCAAAGTTCAACTGACAGCGCTAGTCTTGATAGTTTCAGACTCACAAATTAACTGGCACGAATTAATTCCTTGAAATGCTGGAGCGCTGTAATGGCAGCTAGGCTAAAGCAGGGGTAATAATAAATGGGTCTCGGAATAGAATTTCTATATAGTCGGGGCTATAGAAATGCCTATTATTGTTACTATTATTATTATCACTTTTTTTTGAGAGGGAGAAAAACAATCAGCAAAGAATGCATTCTAGCTCTGAGCAGACATCACTGTCTAAAACTGTTGATATATGGATTATTTCTAACACTGACAGGTCGGTTTGACAAGAAACAAAATGTGTATGGCAAGATCATAATTTCAATTTCACAATAGGATTTCTTGTTCTAGGAAGCTATTTTACACATATGTACACAAAGAGCAGTTACAAATAAAAGTCTTAGAATAAGCAGTAGACAAGAATCCCATGAAAAGACATGATTTGAAAAAATATGAAGCATTTCTGATAATCTAAATTAAATATCTGAATAAACATATTTGATAGAGGATCAACTTTTTCAAAGGTACTCTATTTTCTGAGTTTTGCTGAGGGTTTCAGACAACATACACGCTTGTGGTATAATACGGTACTCAATAATTTAATTTCACTGCTGCATTCTTAAATTCTACAGAAACAAACATTCTTACAAGAAAGTAAGAAACATCTTCAATTACCTCTTGTAATATGTACACGGTACATACTTCAGCTGACTCGAAATAACAATTTTTTTATATATCGTACTCTTTGACAATTTGAAAACATTTGACTCTGCAGAAACCCACATTACATTAAAACAAAATCAAAGTCAACATATGTTGCTGGACAAACATGTGTCCGTGCTTCACAAGGCACAGATCTGTTTGAACTGTTGCATCTAAAAATACTTCTTCTGTGTATTTGCATGAGCGTGTCTTCGATGCCACAACAAAAGAGTAGCTGGTAGGCTCTAATGACACAGTGGGTGTTCAGAGGAGCCTGAAACAAACAGAGAAAAGAAAGATGAATACACTTTACATTACATTCCTCATGGCAACTGAAAAATGTCAACACAATATAGGACGAAAGTGGATTACAAGAGGGAGAGAGAGGGGGATGTAGAGAGATAGGGAGAGAAATAGAGAAATAGGGAGATGAGAGAGGGAGAGAGAGAGAGGGAGAAAAAGGGAGAGAGAGAGGGAGAAAAAGGGAGAGAGAGATAGGGAGAGACATGAGCGGAGGGAGAAAGAGAAGGGGGGGGGTGAGAGAATGAGAAAGAGTTAGAGAATGAGAGAGAGAGGGGGAGACATAGGGAGTGAAGGGAGGGAAAATGAGAGAGAGGGGGTGTGAGAGTGAGAGAGAAGGAGAGAGTGAGAGAGGAGAGAGTGAGAGAGGAGAGACTGAGAGATAGAGAAAGAAAGAGAGTGGGAAGAGATATGAAGTTGAGGGGAGAAAGAGAGAGAGAGAAAGAGAGAGAAAGAGCATGAGAGATAGAGTGCGAAGGAGATAGAGAAGGATTAACTAAAAGAAAGAATGGGGGAGAGGGGGGGGGGGGGGGGGGGGGTGCCAGAGAAACATTTCTGATTATAATGACAGACATATATGTACAACATATGCTCCGGCAACAACTGCTTTGGCAACAATTGCTTTGGCAACAACTGTACTAGAGTCAATTTCATTTACTTTATGTTTTCTTTTAACTTCAATGATTGAATTTCCATATTAGATGATTTCAAACTTCAATGTACCTATTCTAAAGATCTTTTGTACATTCTCTATTGAATAGGCAGTAAAAATATATGCATGTCACAATCCTAGATGATCGATAATCACCAATGATTTATACACAACAAAAAAATCAAACTCAACGTCTAACTAAATGAAAGAAAGGCATATCTCCATCAAAACTGTTTTGAGACATTTTAGGAAAAACATATCTTTTAGGACAAACAAGATGAAGAGAGGACTTTTTTCATCTTCATGCATTACTGTGAATAATGTACATTCATATATTTAAAGATGAAACATTCTCTTTCTTACTCTTTTCTCAGAACATTAATCATTTTTCATGGATAACTCTAAAAGTGCTTTGGCGGATTCACGCCCTTCTCCTCTCATGTATTCAACTGTTACTGGTATGTGATACAAGTTTGTATTAAAAGTAATGCGTAACATCATACAAGATCTAGTCTGCAGGCAAAGACTCTGATTTGAAACTTGAATCCAATTCCATAAAGCCTTAATTGAGCTGAGCCTAGCTCTGTAATTCTCTGGCCGAGCAGCTGAAGTACACAGCCTATGGAGTTCAGAAGACTGTGCAGAAGACTGTGCAGTCTGCAAAGTCTAACAGTTCAGACACTCTGTTATGCACAAAACTGATAAGAGGTCTGTGCCTGCAAACTAGTCAAGGGGGTGTTTCACAAAGATCCTAAATTGAACGTATCTCAAAGTCGGACTTTATAAAAAATTATGGAAAGCCGTTAGCATCTATGAAAATATTTTGTACAAGATATTTAAAAAGGCATAAAATATGTTGATTCAAATCATTCACATTTTGTATTATCACAGAGATTTCATGTTCTTGATGTTGAATTAATAAAAAGTCTAAAATACTTCAATTTTCGCTTTGCATATATTTTTTAAGGCTATAAAATGGCTCTCCATAATTTTTAAGTCCAACTTAGAGTTAAATTCGACTTTTGGAACACTTTGTGAAACACCCCCAAGGTCATGGAATCAGTGGAATTATTTTTTTACTTTAAATAATTTCACTTTTTTTTTCTCTTTCCATTTTGAAATAAATTGCAAAAAGATATTTTGCGGATCTTTAGAAGTTAACTTGGTCAGTTCTCAGTCTTCGCCTACAAACTGGCTCAGGCGACCCCGGCTCAAAACAGAGTCACCGTTGTCTTTCAGATGGTGACGTCAAAGGTCGGTCCCCAGACGTAAATAATCATATCTGATTGATACATGTCTATAAAAACCCAATGGATCTGAATGTAGTCCATCTTCTGAATATCAATATTGATTTTGAATAGTAGTTGAAATCTTCTTGTAAGAAAAAAAGCTGAATCAGCTACCCATCCATAGCCAATCATGCGACTCGTGTCATGCTACAATGATTCACAGTTGATTAGGTCTTTTTTCTGACCATCAAATCGAACAAGACCTTACAACTTTTTTCTTTTAATCTGTTTTCGAAATTGCCACATCTAATTCTGTTTTCATTTTCAGTAAATCCAGACGTTATTGGGTTCTAAGCTACACGCAGTGGCCCTTGATGTCTTCAATCATGCATTGTTCAGCATGTTTTTTCATGGAACACACCTTTTTCTCTCAATCTTTCATAGACCTATCAGTAAGCAGATATATAAGCACTTAATCGGACTGGCTCTTAATCAGTAAGATTACTCTGATAACAGTCAGCCTATCCTTGCTATTTAATGTTTGCTCCAGGAAAATACACAGAGACCATGTTTGTGGTCAATGATAACGCGAGGAGCATTGAGTGTGATTAGATCTTGCCCTGTCATCTGGTCAATCGTGAAAATGTCATTGGAAAGATAATGCACAGATTAACACAAAACACACAAGTACAGTGACTGAAGATGTAAAGGTCACAGGTTTGATTCCCCCCCCCCCCCCACCCCCGTCATGATCAGAGAAATTATATTATTTTTTTTTTGAACAGGAGCCCCTTTTGGGATATTTAAAGGGAACCAAACCTTCATACTAAGTTACTTCTATTGTAAAGTTTAAGATATTTGAATAAAATCAGTGAAAATTTGAGCAAAATCAAGCAAGGAATAAGGAAGTTAAAGCTTTTTGAAATGACTAGTCACTAGAGGGCGATATTCAATTTGATGACATCATTTGTGGACAACTCTCCATGCCTTTTGTACATCAAATTTCACAATTCTTTTGTTTTCTTCGTATTTACTTGTGTTCTTGATCCGACTTCATAACATGTGAAGTAGAATATCATTTTGCATTCTATACCTTGCTTTCAGGAGAGTAGATTATCTCAATCACAATAAAAGTCACTTAGTATGAAGGTTTTGGTTCCCTTTAAGATAAAATATAAGATTCTCTTTCAAACCATTTCATAAATCCTTTTTAGAACACCAGAACTATTTGAGCTTTCCCCAAGGTACATCAATCTCATCAACACCATTTTGAGTGATTTTTAGAAATTTCTATCTTGGTGAATACATGTAAATTTTGTATTCATGTCTCCAAAATATGTACCATATCCAGAGCTACCCATCTCTGCCAATGTCAAATGATAAAAAAAGAATGGGATGAACATAATATGTGAGTGTGTGGTAAATGTACCACAAACAATGGTTGTGCTCAGATGTTATTTCCCTTGCATTCATGAAAGAAATAACATTAAAGAAATACAAATGTCATTAATCCATTGCATAAATGTAAAAATCTCATTACATCTGCGGGGACCAACATATGGACAACTATAACTTCATATAAAATGAAAACTGCCATCTCTGTCTCTCACATTGTGAAAAGGGCTTTCAACTGCAAAGTTTGACAAAGCCGGAAGAGATATTTTCAGAATATGATATAATGCCATCTGTAATTTTGTAATGTTATTTCTTTAATGAATGCTCGCACAGCAAATGAAACGCCCATGTTTTATGAAACATCATCAGTGTCTGTTCAGTTCAATCTTTGTTTGAAAATGAAATTGTACAATACATTGAATAAAATAACATGCAATTCCATGTAAATAAATGCATTTGAAATGGCATAAACAGAATATATGTATAAATGGTGTCGTGAACAGAATGAGCTAATCTTCTCATCACATAAGCATTGATTCAAGATTCTCTCGCTCGTATCATTACATGTACAATCCCAACAGAATAATTCTATATCAATAATGACTACATATATATATATATATATATATATATATATATGATGCATAGTCATGGGCAAGACCACATCTGAATGTTCTGTATGACATACAAGGATTAGCCCTTATAATTTGGTCTGAAATCTGTTGGTTGATTATCTTAAAGTGAATAAATGGTACACATGTATAACCCACCTGTGACGTAGCTACAGGGGGGGGGGGGGGTGGGGGGGGGGGACATGCATGTACCTCACCTATCAAGTGGTGGGGGAAAAGGGGAAGAGAAGGGAAAAAGGATGAGAAGATACCTGGACCGAACCATGTACCCTCCCTCTAATCAGTAATCTTGTAATTCGATTTCTGAGTAATGGTCACCCCCCTCCCCTCCCCCCTTAATCGCTCCAGTGATCCCTCAATATGTCAGGGTGAATCCGTGCTACATCACTGTGGAACAGGCTACATTGTAAGCTAAGGGTTATCTTCTCTTTCTTCCTCATTAAGTGCTACTTCATGCAAGAAAGATATTGCAAGGGTTCATTGAGTTAGAAATTCCTGTAGGACCTTAGAGTCAGTAAATAAAAAGAGATCAATTGATTTAATCCTTATCCTAATGAAAGGGATCAATGAAAGGGATCAACTGACCATCAAAGTATAGCAGTGTATTATAAGGCATTTAATGACAGTGCATTGATGCATAAACATTAGGAATGGCATTTTATTCAAGAACATTTTCAAAGTATCTCCTTTTTAGTCTCTATTATACAATACTCGTGCCTTTGATTCGTCTTTTACACTCAATACATATGGTACTACACTTGGTTTCACCAAAGAGATATCTCTTTGGTTTCGCCATGCAGGCAGTTGTTACAGTAGGGTTGGATAAGTCGCATTCCAAAGAGAATCTTAAAACAATTCAAAAGTGAGTGAGCGCTTGAACACCATGGCACTCCAGAGAGCCAATACACATTACAGCAAGACTCAACAATAACAAGCCCCTGGTTTACATAAACTCCTTTATTCTCACTCTTGATCCCCCCAAATTTCACAATTTTAACTTGGGGGCCAATGCACACAGAGCCTACAAGTGCTTATGCAGACCTCCTGTAAAAAAGTTGGGGTAGAGCCCTGTTTACCACAATGACATGTGTATTATATGCACCACACCCACACCTGCACTTCTTTTATCAAAATGAAAACATCATGTCATTTGTGGAGGTGTTGTGGTCTGTGGATTGCTGGACTGTAAATCACATTGTTGCGACACTAATGTCCTTGGGCAAGATACGATTGGCAATGATTGTTTTACCCGACTGCTAAGAAAGCATGTACATGTATATGCTTGTAAGTACGTTAGCAACCAGGGGCCCCGACGGCTTTAAAGATAAAGACCAGTTATGGTCATGCGATCGCATTGTAAAAGAAACGTTGTGGAATCGATCAGAAAAGGTTGATCATCTAGCATATAAGTATTGGTGTGTACTGCAAGGTTCTGGAATCATCAAAATGATAAGAAATTTGGCCAGTCTTGGTAAAGTTACAAGCACTGTACACAGAAAGATGTATATGGGACTACGCAAACGTGCGCGACACGTGCGTTATATCTTTCAGGTCCAAATAGATATAATAATTTACCAAATATATCAATTAGTAGGCGGTTTCTCAGCAAAATTTGTATGATCACGTATTAGTCAAAACATTTTCTTTCACATGATTGGTAATAAGAGCTTCCAATTCATTATTGAGAGGGGGGCGTTTCCCAAACTGGCCTTTACCTTTAAGTCCTCTCCGAGGCACTTGGTAATGAGGATTAATGCCTTACCAAAGGACAAAAGCGCATTGACTTGGTTTTTAACCCAGGACCTCTCAGTTTACGAAACCACTGCTCCATCACTGAGCCATATCAATCTACATTTGACACTCTCCACCCTGGTGTATTAAATGGGTACAACTACACGGTAGAAAGAAATTCCTTGAATGCTTGAGTGTCTCATCATGGTAGGTCGGCTAAAGCCGGGGTAATCCTATGATTGCAGGGCCCTCGGGTAGAACAGTATCAATACATGTACTGATGAGGCTCCCTGGGTAACCTAGACATATCTTTTGTTTAAATATAAAACCACAGTAAATGCCATTAGAAGGAATCACTGTAGCAATACAACTTTTTGTTGAGTGATAAAGATTTCAAAGAAAGAGAGAAGTGGAATCGCTACGCCCTATGCAATGCCTCCTCCCTCAAAGCATTGAAAAAGCTCAGAGACATTTTGCTGAACTCACGAAGCCTGCCCTATAACCCTTTCAGCAATAACGGCAGAAATGGTGTGGATAGGA
>JAVYIG010014959.1:0-38534 GCA_035222895.1 Strongylocentrotus droebachiensis | reverse complement strand
TAACAATGTAACAAAAGGAATCAAGGGCGATATTTCTCGACGACTTGGACTGAGTCTCTGATTATATATTTACAACTTATTACTCCCCATTAAAAAAAATACATAGGACTATAATCTAGTACCCCAGTTACACCAACCAGAACGATGAACAGGATGATCTAGATATTTTCATATCACCAATGACGAAGACTCCGTCAGTTTTGAATCGTCTTGGCGTCGGGTTGGCGGTGTAACTGTTACTGTTGTATTAATGATATAAACATGTGAGGTGGATTACACTTAATTCATCATTTAAAAAATAAAAAACAAAACCGCCACCATTTAATCAGGGTAAATCTCTTAGATTCTGTAAGATTATAATGACAATCCTCCGTTACGATTTTATCGCTAATGATAACAAAATATAAGCGGTTTACAGATGATAGTGTAGAAATTTACAGAACAATAAAGTAAAATAATATTTTACAGGAGATTGATAATGAATTTTGCTACTAGAATTTTAAAGTATGGATCTGTATTACGTTGAACTATTGGGTAACATAAAGTTCTATAATTACCATTATTATGGCAAATTGAAAGGGTGTAAAATGGGGAAAATGGACTAAGAAATTGGTATGCCTATATGGCCTACATCAAAGATTGTCATTAGAAAATGAGAGCAATAATGATTATTTCTAGTAATGCTAGTCGTATTCAAATCATGAGAGTTTTTTGTTCGTTTGTTTTGTTAATGGCAATGAAAACGCTATTCATCTGTACATTCAATTATTTATTATATGTGGAGAACTGATGTACGTCGAGTTTTTACATATATAAAGCCCACGAAATCGAAATCGATTACGTGTATAATATACAAAAACAATTATAACCAAGATGAATATCATTATGATAGACATATATTAATACAAAATGAATAATGCATATACATAAGCAAACTGAATAAGAATTGTTCTAAACATTTATGATCGGGGATGACTAGTGAAAATATACTTCATTAAGAGATAATATGCCAAAATAAACCTTCAAATTAGACGTGAAATGTTAAACAATCGCATTTCTCTCAGTGACAAATAAGTTGCATTGGAAGATTAATGCAGCACATGAAGACAAAATCAGCGCTCGATGGCGCAAATTTTGTAGGGTTTTGGCTTCATGGTGATTCCATTCGCTCCACACATGCTTGGGTTTGGTTGGTTAGGAGGGAGCTTGAATTCAAACTGCTGGAAGAGATTGGTGAACAGGAGGAAAGCTTCCATTTTAGCCAGCTGACTACCAACACAATCACGACGACCTGTATTTTACAGGAGAAAAACAAGAGCCTGGTTTCAGTTCTTATCTTGTCACGTGTTTTGTTTCCTGCGCAGAAGTAACACAAGTATACTGTAAACTCTTCAATGTTAGGCAAAAAAGGAATGCTTTTCGTTGAGAAAAATTTCATTTTTCTTTAAAGAAAACCTAACCCCAAAGAATAAGTGTAGATATTCTGAAAAATGAGATGTATTCCTACCCTTTGATGTACAATATTCCTTACGAAACTGTACAAGATATATATATAAATGAAGATAATCCTGGCATGATGTGATGCCTTTTAGCATGACATGGGCGCAGCCATTTTCTTGAAAATGTGACGTACCTGTTGAAGTTGTACATGTATCATGCACCAAGCTTTAGTTGGAAAGAATTTTAAATCAATAACGAAACCTTTACTTTTCAATGAAAAAAAATCATATCTCAGATGATAGAAATTATATTTGGTGAAAAAATAAATAACAGGGGAACAATTGTAACTAAATTCATTTATAAATACTACACTATAGCAGTTGACAAATCTATTTCATTCATGAGAAACCTTCACCTCAGAAGAGCACTAACTTATTTATGCAATTTGCGTTCTGCAATTGTACAAAGGATAATAGCAGGTGAATGAAATGCTTACCAATACCAAACGGAATCCACGCCTCGTTCATCTGGAATTCTTTTCCATCAGCACTGAGAAAACGATCCGGGTTAAATTTGTCTGGTTCATTCCATTCCTTGGGATCATGATGAACAGCATACAGGTTTGGAATAATGATGCTTCCCTTTGGAATCGTAAAGCCTCGGAATGAAACGTTATCTGATGTCATATGAGGAACTGAGACCGGGAGGACTGGGCGTATTCGCATGACCTCTGTTATAGTAGCATTGCAGTAGGGAAGGTCTGGACGATCAAGAGTATTCGGTTGACGGCCACGCCCAACAACAGTATCCAACTCAGTTTGTACCTACAGAGGTTGAAAACAAAATGATGGTGTTTCATTGTTTAATAATGCAGAATCGTATTATATGTAAAGGAAATATGATGAGGAGGATGATATCGATATTAATAGGGGTAACGATAATAATTTTTGATTTCGTAGCATGTAGCCTTACAGAGAAGTCGAAATGTAGGGGCATGAATACACGCATATACTGTATGTAGAACCCAAAACTGTTACTCAGTTTTATGCCGAGTTTTGACTTTGCTGGAAAGCAAGTCCAGATTTGTCTTTTTATCATGTTCCGGACGTTTCTTACGGTGCCAAATTTTGATAAGCTACCAACCTTTCCTTGAACCTCTGGGTGAACAGATAGAAACAGAATCGCCCAAGAGGTAACCACCGCCGTGGTGTCAGTACCACCTGCAAAGAAATCAAGCAAAACTCGCCAGAAATGCTCCAACTCGAATTCCTTGGATATGTCGTCTGCTAAGTACGCGTCAGTGAAGTCCCGAATGTTGTCTTTCTGAAACGTTTCTTGATGGCTTTTGAGATGGGACATAATGAAATCCCTGTCAGAGAAAATAGATTCACGGTAGCGCTTGTATCTTGGAGTATGTATGAGTGGTTCGAAGATGTTCACTAGATCCGTTTCCGGAATGAGTGAGAGGGTTTCGTCCATACGCTCAAGAACCCTGCTCATCTCACTATCACTGTATTCGTATCTCTGACTAAATAGAAGTTGACAAATGATATTAGCGGTTGCCTTACTAAATGTGGTTGCTAAGTCTGTGGGTTCTCCTCGAAGATTTCTGATTTCCTCTGACAGGTAACGTGCCTCCAGATTAATCTGAGGTACCAGGCTCTGCTTCCCAAATCCAAAGGAGCGCAGAGCAGGAAGAGAGAACCTCCGTAAGTTGACCCATGGTTTGCCATTACTATGATCAATGGTAGCTGCATAAAAAGAGAAAAATAGCATCGAAAAGATTAAAACATTTCCTTGCAAATGACTTACAAATTTGGTATCCTGTGAGAATAATTTTTTTAATGAGCCCAACTTTTTCTGAACTATCACCAACATAATTTTAAATTCCGCTTACCTATACGAACGCGTCAGCAGAACATCCCTTCAAGGATATTGAACTATAATATTCGGGGTAACCGTCTACTTATATTTAAACTGCGAGATGCTTACATTCAGGCAGTTCAGGTAAATTAGCTGCAAAGGAATCTACCACAGTCTAGACATTAGCCAACGAATATTCTTTGTCTACAATTCTTTATTAATCTGTTTATTTTGTTTATTTATTCTGTGTTCTGTATACGGGGAGCCTCTTCACAAAATGAAAACTGCTTTGCGAGAAAGCCTTGGATTACATAATGCAATTGAAATGCAATGTAAAATTATAACAAAATAAAATCAAGTAAAATTAAAGTACATATAAATGAAACAAGAGAAAATATGTGGACTGATAATGGAAACAAGTATTACCTGTTTCGTCATGATACATAAATCATTTAAAAATATTCTTTTATCAATATCGATCAAATACAACAGAGGGTATACATTGAGAACAGTTTTCATTCTCGAATCCCTTCCTCATTTGTATTTCACCTCATCATATATGGCCATAAATTAATGTAAAGCTATGGTCACAAATCTGAGCGGCGACCGACCGATTAGTAGCCTGCTCGGTCGCCGCTGGAATTTAGGCATCGCCCAAAGATTTTTGGAGAAGTCGAGCAGGCTGTACGATACACGTGCGGTGTCCTGTCGATTTCCCGTCGGTCGCCGGTCGATTGTATGTCAAAATTGGGCGAAATCGGGGAGCTTCTCTGGGGGCAGTGACCGACTGAGGACCCACCTATTCCCAATCGGTCTCCCACCGGCCACCGGCTGATATTAAAGAAATTGCCTGGCGGCCGGCCGTTGATCGGCGGGGCATCAAAATACGCTTGGAGTCCGGGCGTTCGCTGTCGAGCGACTTGGGTCAAAACTCAAATCCGCTATACAGTGCGTCCCAGAAAAAACGAAACCGAGAAGTATCGATGTTTTATCATAACTTAATCACAACCATAATTAATGAATGATACATATTTGAAAAGCTTAGAGTCTCCTCTTTCAGTTGATGCTACTCACGTGATGCATATTTACCGCATGAGTGATTAAAAGCAATTTGAAGGAAGGAAACCAAAAAGTAATTTGGCGGGCGGTATCTGAATTTCAAAGAGAAATTCATATTTCTAGAAAGTTTATTTTCTGCTCTTTCATATGATACCTCAATCAAGAAAAATGAGCCAGGAATAACAAAGTTCTGTTTGTTTAAAGTAGTGCTTGCATTTCCATGATTTTATTAAACGAATTCGTTTTCACTGGCTGCCTGCCGTATCAATAAACGAAATTAACAAAAGACTTAACTCCGTTTCGTTGACAATTAGCCGTAGACGAGAGTCTTCATGCATGGCTGATTGTCAACGAAACGGAGTTAAGTCTTTTGTCAAATCTGCTTTTTGCTACGGCAGGCACCCAGTGAAAACGAATTCGTTTGTTAAAATTATGAAAATGTAAGGGCTATTTTAAACAAACAGAACTTTGTCATTCCTCGCTCATTTTTCCTGATTGAGGTGTCATATCAAAGGGCAGAAACTCAACTTTCTAGAAATGTGAATTTTTCTTCGAAATTCAGATACCGCCCGCCAAATGTCTTTTTGGTTTCCATCCTTCAAATTGCTTTTAATCACTCATGCATGAAATATGCATTATCTGAGTAGCATCACATGAAAGAGGAGACTCTAAGCTTTCCAAATATGTATCATTCATTAATTATAGTTGTGATTAAGTTATGATAGAACATCGATACTTCTCGGTTTCGTTTTTTCTGGGACGCACTGTATAGGTCAAAGGCTGCCGACCGATTTCTGACTCGCCGCCGAGTAACCGACCGATCTCCAAGCGGCGACCGGGTAGTGACCGGGCGGCGACTGCTCGCCAGCCTTTCACCTAGCGGCTTCGATTTTTGACCTAAATCTCTCGACGGTGAACGCTCGATTAGGTAGGTGCCCGGGCGGCGACCGCCCGAGCACCGAGCGTACTTTGGGCGGCGAGTGCAAGTGAGCAGACGCCGCCCGAATTTTAACTCCGCGCTAAAAAATCAGCAGCGACCGAGCGATGCCCTAAAAACAAGCGGTGACCGGGCGGCCGCCGCTCGGCGCCCGGGCGAAATTGGCTCAAAACTCGCCGCCCGGTCGCCGAGCAGGCTACTTTTAGGTGGTGTGACCAATGAACAAGTTATAAACTAAATCATGAAGCTCAAACTATGCATTAATGGTTAACAACCACTCTAAGTCATTTATTATACAGGTGAAAAGAGCACTTTGGGGGCAATGCCGACTGACCCCCCCCCCCCCCGCGGAAATAACTCGTTTCCTAACTATCAGTGCCAACGTACTGTGCCCCTCTACTCCCGTGACTCCTGAGCCTAGGTCCGTATCTACTTTTAAAACTTACTCAGTACCATGTTCTACAAAGGTGTCTAATCTTCTCTTGCTTACTATCATCTTGGGAATCTTTCTTGCATGGGACTAAGTCAGGATTAATACTTTCGCAAAGATCAAAGACAATTAAAAAACAAAATAAACAGAAAGCAATTCGAAAAGCGTCATCTTTGAAATGAATCGGCCCTATGGTTTTGGAATGATACGAAGTTCAACATTTAAATACTTGAAATACCGATACATCTGAACTATGATTATGAATCTTACCTTTCTTTCCAGGATCAGGTATCCCCCAATTAAAGTGTCCCGGTACAAACCGATCCGAGAAGAATTCTCCTGACTTTACCAGAGCCTATGTGATACTCTCCCTGTCATTCAGAATAACGAAGACAAACGAACCTCTCCGCAAGCTGAAAATAGGACCGTACTTCTTAGCCAGGTCCATGTAAGCTTCATGGATAAGACCTGGTTTAAAATTATACCCGATGATTGGGAGCGACCATGGACCAGGTGGGAGGTTCTTAGGTCTCCGGACGACCCAGAAGCAGAGGAGAAAAATCACCACTCCTAGAAACACAGATGTTGCCGACAGGTCAAACATTTTGTGTGATATTAATTAACGCAAGACAAAGTGTGGGCCAATGTACAGTAAGAACTCTCAAACTGCTCAGACGTCTAGCAAATTAATGTACGGATTGTTGTCCCGCAATGAACCGCTTCATTACCTGATGCAGACGAACAAACCGATATATAACTTTCAATACCATCAGGCCTGACACACTCGAAGCTGTGTATGGGAAAATAACATATAATACAAACAGGAGGCTAGCCATGCTATACACGTCACAACAAACGTGCTTGCCCTTCAACCAATCAGATAGATATTAGAGGTCGCATTGGTCACAAAACGTCCTGATTGGTTTTTATCAAACTAAATATTTGTCTTCATGGTAAGTCAAATAGGATTAAAATCTTGTTTCTCGTCTCCTCATTCTTCCTTCTGAGGTCCACCTCATTATTTCATTTTTTGTTCTTCAAATGACACAATTCCATCGTACTTTGAGCTTCTAAAGTACACGTACGAACATGTATACATGAATTTTGAATAACAAAGTTGGTATTGAAAATGTCTCACTTTTTTTTGTAGAGGAACAAATGTGAGACTAGGACAGGGTACTGGGAACCAGTTTTACATGGCCTTAGATCTTCTTTCTCCTTCATTTTGCCATTCGGATAGGTGTAATATCGCGGTGATTCAGCTTATTCATGATATACACAATGTAGCGCTTCTTCCCCCTACCTTGTATATATCATGATGTAAACAATGGAAATGTATTTGGAGCGACGCCACTTCCTTGCATTCTATGCTCTTTTCCTGTTTCTTCTGGGAAATTCCATGAAAAAATGTTTATTTGCCAAAACTCATAATATCTGCGAAACCTCGAGATAACAGTTTGGGCTACCCTGAATAATTTAGTATCAAACAAAAGACTTCAACATGCGTTGAGTTGTGTATCCATAGGATTTAAATAAGTTAAGCGGAGTTTTCTTTAAAAAGGGATTCCTTTTGGGGCAAAATGTATCACCAATTTTTATGGTAAAAACGTCTTTACATATTTGGGTCTCAGTTCTTTACAAACTGATTGAGCCGAGGACGCAGGTTCGAAACTTAGTCACGTCTTTCGGATGGTGACGTTAAAAGTCGGTCCCCAGACGTAAATAATCATATCTGATTGATACAGGTCTGTAAAAACCCAAATACACACACACACTCACGCCCAAGCGCTTTTTTTAATATTTTTATGGTATTAAATTGTGATGAACGGAATAAAGGTTACTGCTACGAGCTTTTCATGTCCACAGAACTTGTGAAATCAAAGCTTAAGGAGCATATAGAGAGCGGACAAAAGTGTAATGTCCGTTTCTAACAGGCCTCAATATGAGTACTTTTCTCAAATTTTTGAGCTGCCACAAGGAACGTATCAGGACAATTACCCCCTGGTAAATCACCAAGCGGAAAATTACTCCCCGGGAAACTACCCCCAAGGACGATAACCCCTCGAGAAATTACCCCCAGGAAAATACCCCCCCCCCCCAGACAACCACTCCCCGAGGAAAATGACCACCCCCCGAAAATAATTACACACCAGGACAATAACCCCACCCCTGAAATCCCCCCCCCCCTCCCACCCAGGACAACCAAGAACAACCACCATCGAGGACAATTACAGGGGAAATCTACCCTGATAATAAGTTGGTTTTAATAAAAGCAGGATTTTTTTTTTCGGGGTTAATTGTCCTCGGGAGGGGGGGGCGGGGGCAATTGATTGTTGTTGTGGGGGGGGGGGGCGGGGTGGGTTATTGTCCTAGGGGTAATTTTCAGAGGGTTGGGGTAATTGTCCTAGGGGGTATTTTTTTCGGCGGGGGTAACTTTCCTTGGGAGGTGGTTGTCCTGTGGGGGGGGGGGGGGGAGAAATTTCCGAGGGGTTATTGTCCTTGGGGGTAGTTTTCCTGTGAAAATTTAGCGAAAATGCCTTAAAGGTAAAGACCAGTATTGGAAACGCCCCAATTTCAAAAAATGAAATGGAAGCTCTCATTACCAATCATGTGAAAGAATATGTTTTGATTAATACATGATGATAACAAATTTGCCGGGAAACTGCCTACTAATTCATATATTTGGTAAATTTGTTTCTCTCATGGACAGTGAGAGATATAGGGTAGTCCCATATACATCTTTATGTGTATAGTGCTTGTAACTTTACGAAGAATGGGCCAACTTTCTTATCATTTTGATGATTCCAGAACCTTGCAGATGCTAGATGCTAGATGATCAACCTTTTCTGATCGATTCCACAACGTTTCTTTCACAATGCAATCGCATGACCATAACTGGTCTTTACCTTTAATAATCGTCTTTTTCACTCTTTCCATTCCATTCACACAATGATATATTGATGGAAATTATTCTGGATCAAAATGATGCTTAATACGAAATATCGTCTACAATCAATTTACAGATACTATTAAATTCTGTCACCCAAGTCATTGGATTGTACTCGTGTGTGCGTGTGTGTGTGTGTGTGTGTGTGTGTGAGAGAGAGAGGTACGTGTGAGGAGGGAGAAGAAGGGAGATAGAGAGAGGGAGAGAGAGACAAGGAGGAGAAACGACGAGTGGGATAGGAGAGGAATATGTCAATAGAGGGAAAGGGAGACAGAGAGAGAGAGAGAGAGAGAGAGAGGGGAGAGAGAAAGAGAGAAAGGGGAGAAATGATGCGAGGGCTAGGAAAGGGATTTTAAATAGAGGACAAACTGTAATATGATACTGTAACCATAATTCATAATTCTCTGACAGAGGAGAAGGATGGAAAAGGAAATCCTAAAAATAGTCAATTATGACATGTAATTGTACATATATATATAATATATACATATAAATGATTGAAAAAATAGTGTGTTGCAAAAATAGTCAATCGTGACTAATTGCCAAACAAAATCAAATCAAGAAAGAAAGAAAGGCTGTTTCAGAAGCAGCTAAAGTACAGAGCCTAACCAGTAAGCTGTCAGCCTAGTCTTACAGTGAAATGGGTTTGTGCCTGCATACTAAAATATAGTGGTGTAAGAATAAGCCTTATTTTTTAAAGCAAATATTAATGTAAATATATACTATACATTAGAATTTAAAGTACCGTTGACGAGGTCGCAGTGTGTTTAATTTATTTGGGTTTATTTGATCACTATGATTTTAAACAAATCCTTATTTCAGTCATTGCCCTATAATAACAAGTAAATTGAACGAGGTCAAGCGTTTTATTTTTTCAGCGATAAGTCTAAAGTCCTCCTGGCCATATATTGTACATACATCAACCTGATGTTGATATAATCACTATTCAGTCACTGACTTTTAGCCATTTATTGGCATGGAGGGGGGGGGGGGGGGAGAACATATTTTATTTGAATGGCTGATTAAAATATTTTCAACGCCCATGGAAGTCCAAGGTCGTTCGTAAAGTCAATTTAGCGTTTAGGGTCAATACAGGGTTTGACAAAATATAGATGAAGACAGTTAACAACAATCATGGCAATAGGTAAAATTCTGCTTTCTAAATAGGTTTCGACTACTGGTTGAATCTGTCAAAGTCCAGTAACACTGTCGTAGCCTGCGCAGTTCCAAAGATAAATCATTGTTTCAGATTCCCCTGGCAAAACTAAAGTAACTCGCGGGGACCGTGCTTTTGCTATTGCTGCCCCCGAACTATGGAATAACTTGCCAAGAGAAATACGAAGCACTCCATCTCTCAATGTTTTCAAATCCAATTTAAAAACTTATTTGTTCAATTGAGAGATCTTATTTTGTAGAATTTAGTAAAAAGGGGCTCTTGACCAGCGCAGCTGAATATATTTTGTATAAAAGCTGCGCTATATAAATTTATTATTATTATTATTATATTATTTACTGTACTATGTCTGTACTGTACTGTCTTTTGTATCTGTATCGATTTTCGTGACGTCTATGCGTAGGTTAACATGGACTATTCCATGCATGCATGATAGGAAAACTCCTTTAAGAGTGGAGATGGTGAACATTTGTGTGCGGTCTTTAAATCCAGTGAAAGGTGGGCTGAATAACGACAACATTGTGAAGCGCATTGTAGTATTCACATGATGCGCTATATGATTATAATCATTGTTTTCTATGAAGACAATCTGTTCGAAATAAAATCATTGTTTTCATCATTCGGCTCGTTTCATTGGCTTCATTCCGAAGTAATGTTCAGTGATGGAATGGTCATGTGGATAACAACATTGCAATCTTCACAAAACAAGTTTATATACCTCATACATTTCGGGCCGTTCCATCTTCTTTAATTTGAGAGCACGTTGCTCTGGCTCTCAATCGTAGAGAGGTAAAATGTTTTTAGGGTAAGTTCTGTCGTTGTAAAGAAAAACCAACACCAACAACAACTTAAAAAATGAATTGGAAATGCGATTGGTAACTTTTATCATTTTATGTCTTACCAGCCCCCTTTTTTAGGCAACTATTTTGTGGCGCTCTTCAAATTCTATGCTAGCATTGAAATACTAGGGTATATAAAAGTTTAAACGTTGGTGTCGCCATGCAGTTGCGTTTTAGTCGAGGGTCAAATCCTTTCGTTCTTTCGGCCTTTGCAGGAGCAAATCACAGGATCACCATGTATCTACAAAGGTCATATCCCAAATATATCATATAGAAACAAGGCATATCAACCTTGTTCATAATAATATCGATGATTAATCTTGCATATATTAATTTGTTTTTTTGTAATTTTTTTATATGATTTATATTTTTTCAAACAAAACATTGATGCTTTACTCTAATGACTAGAAGGAGTAGAAGTTGTTTTGCTGTTTGGAGCCAGGAGGGTATTACAGATAAACTCCAGTTCTGGTAAAAAAAAAGGAAATTAATTCTCACAGAATCAAACAAAATTTACACTGAATGTTCAAGATTACAAATAAATGACATGTGCCAAACAATTTTGGAAGAAAATGCATACTGGCTGAGTAATGAGCAAAGAAAGACAAGGAAATCAAGGTAGTACTAGCCCCGACACCATGTGTGTTGTCCCATATAAAGCTTTCTGTGTACAGTGCGTGTTACTTTACCAAGACTCGGTCAAATTTATTATGATTTTGATGACTCCAGAACCTTGCAGTGCACCAATACTTACATGCTACATGATCAACTGTTTCTGATCCTTTCCACACCTTTTCTTTCACAATGCAATCGCATTACCAGTACTAAAGTTTATCTTTAACTATTTGCACCAATGCACCAATATCTGTGTCCAATGCTTTTCATTGTCATTTTCAGAGTTGGTCGCTTTGCTATGAATGATAATTATAAAACTCTATAATACACAACTGTTCTTATTTACGCCATGATCCTCAAAGAGAAAGACTTATTTAGAGCGCTTCATAACTTCATTGAAATATTCCATTTTTGATCTAGTTTAAATTGCATATAATTGGAATCAAACATCTCATACCGTGAAACATTTCCAAATATTCCAAATCACTTCTTGCACTTGTATTTTTAAGCCCAATGATTGTTTTATTCTACTGTATGCCAACTTAGTAGCTTATTTTAGGCATAGTCTAATTATTACCCTATTCATTATAGTCATGTTATACCTTTTTTCTCTTTTGTAGTTTCAATACTTATCTGTAAATTTTTTATTATTCTGTAAACTTCATAGGAATACTCTCTAATAAGCGTTATACAGTTTTTAGCAGAAGCTGTTTTTAGCTGTTTTGTCGTTTTTTTTTATAGTAATGGTACTGATCTAGATAATAATGATACTAGTATTGATAATATTAATGAATGTATTCATATTATAATTATTATTATTATCACTAATATTATTATTATTTGTAGTAGTAGTAGTAGGTATAGTAGTGGTAGGTATAGTAATAGTACTATTAGTAGTAGTGTCATTATTTATGACTGCTTTGAGAGAAATAGTTGTTTTTATACGCTCAAGGGAAGGTTAGAATTGTGCTATTGCCCAAAACGTGCCGAGGGCAATAGCCCAATTGTAACCTTCCCGAGAGCGTATAAAAACAACTATTTCTCGATTATTAAAGCAGTCATTAATACTTTTATATGCCGAAAACAAAAGAGTCAACTAATGACACCACCTTAATTGGCCTTTCTCTAGTTTATCTGCACGGTTGTTTTTTACGAGTGTATCTTTGAGAGTAGACTAGATCTAGATTCTAGTCTAAGCAAGATATTTTTACAATTTTGGGGTGGGCCTGGCCCTGTGGGTAATATGGAGAAGAACCTGCGCTTTCATATGACACTTCACTTATTGAGTATCACCTTCAGGATCACAACAGATAAAGGTTTGAATCTCGAATTGAAAAACATAACTTGACTTTTTTTGCATGGTCGCGCAATGCACGTAGACTGCAAAGAGACTGCATTGCGTGCAAACTCTATGGGAAGAACTTAGCACACAACATCGGGTGCGCGATCAAACACCCTGACTAGTACTAGATCTATTTTCGTCTACGTCTATGCTCTATTTTCAGCAACTAAACGAACATGTTTATGGATAATTTCACGTACCCTTTTTGTTGTCGTTGCTGTCAGCGAGTCTTGCATTTCATAAGTTGAAATCTTGGGAGAGTTTCTTTAGCCATTTTTGTCTTGTTTGGAATTGTCTTGTCTTGTATGAAAATACCGACCAATTCTTCGCACACGTACGGTATCCTCGATCGCTCAAACCATTTTTTAACATGTTAACCTATGGGTAACCATGGTTACTGGGATTTTAGAACTATTTTCCGGTAACCATGGTAACTGGGATTTAAGAACTATTTTTTTTAATTTTAAAGGAATAGTTAAAGTTTATGAATGCAATTTCGACTAATCAGATGGCTGGATTTCTTAAGTGAGGTATATAAATTATGAATAATTCATGAACATTTGAGTTAAAATGTACGGGATTTTCTTGTACCAGGAATCACCCAAACTATCGCTTCTATTTGCTGAATAACTCGTAGGGTGACAGTCTTGTCAGTTATCGGTCCCCTAGGGGTGTTTCACAAAGATTCGAAGTCGAACTTAACTCTAAGTTGGACTTAAATATTATGGAGAGCCAATCGTAGCCTTATTTTGAAATACATTCAAAAGCAAAATTCATAAATTCCCCATCAAGAACATAAAATCTCCCATGATAATAGAAAATATGAATGATTTGAGTCAAAATTTTATGCATTTAAAAATAACTTTTACAAAACATTTTTAAAGATGCTAATGGCTTTCCATAATTGTTTAGTCCAACTAAGAGATAAGTTCAACTTAGGATCTTTGTGAAACACCCCCCTGGACTGTAGACGAAGTCAGGGACTTCACTAATTGCATTCTGTTGTTGGTATAGTGGTTCATTCACTTTACACTCAATCCAGGGTTTGAGGGTTCAAATCTCATCCCGGCCCTAATGTTTCTTTTTGACAAGACATTAATCCAGACTTGCCATTTTCCACCCAGGTGTAAATGGGTACCTGGAGTCAGCTGCGGTAATAAAAATTGCAGGTTCCACAAGAAGAGTGGTATTATTAACCCTGATGTCTACCCTGAGTAAATAATACAAAATAATTATCTTTATTATTATCATTATCATTATTTACGCGGAAGTGAAGCACGTACGATGTCTTGGACTTTGAGATGTCGGAAGGACATGACTAATCAACTTTGTCTCACATACTAAGCTCATTATTGAGTCTGAGACCGAAGAGTAATGAGAAGATGCGATTATGGTATAAAATGTTGGTAATATCGCAACACGAATGAAACATTTTCATGTTTCATGTTCATATGACACCTCAATCAGGAAAAATGAGCGAGGAATAACAAAGTTCTGCTTGTTTAAAGTAGCCCTTACATTTTCATAATTTTAACAAACGAATTCGTTTTCACTGGGTGCCTGCGGTAGCAAAAAGCAGATTTGACAAAAGACTTAACTCCGTTTCGTTGACAATCAGCCATGCATGAAGACTCTCGTCTACGGCTGATTGTCAACGAAACGGAGTTAAGTCTTTTGTTAATTTCGTTTATTGATACGGCAGGCAGCCAGTGAAAACGAATTCGTTTAATAAAATTATGGAAATGCAAGCACTACTTTAAACAAACAGAACTTTGTCATTCCTCGCTCATTTTTCCTGATTGAGGTGTCATATGAAAGGGCAGAAACTCAACTTTCTAGAAATGTGAATTTTTCTTCGAAATTCAGATACCGCCCGCCAAATGTCTTTTTGGTTTCCTTCCTTCAAATTGCTTTTAATCACTCATGCGTAAAATATGCATCATCTGAGTAGCATCACATGAAAGAGGAGACTCTAAGCTTTCCAAATATGTATCATTCATTAATTATAGTTGTGATTAAGTTATGATAGAACATCGATACTTCTCGGTTTCGTTTTTTCTGGGACGCACTGTATTATCGCCATAAAGTCACAAAGTACTGCAACTTCTTTCATCACTTCTTAAATAGACCTGTATACTCATTCCTTTTAATCAAACTTTTTCTCTCCCGACCCTGAGTCTTTCTCTCCCCTTTCCCCCACCCCTCTCTCTCTCTCACGCACACACACATACACACACACACGCACACACACATCCACGCACGCACACACACGCACACACATTTTCCACCTATCCTTCTCCACGTTTTCCCTTACTGTCACTGATATAGTCATCCTGAGAAACAATTAAAGATCTTTATACGTAACATACTGGGAGACGGGCATAGTTAGATAGGTATTACTCTCTCTTTATTTCCAAATTGTGTTTTGCCATTCGGGAGAGAGTTTAATTGGTGTCTTTAAAGTCATTATTTTCTGTATTAATTAGGTTTAATTCAGAATCCTCTAATCCATAGGAGTAGAAAACTTTGTTTGGGGGTCTTTCCCGGATAGACCATTTTCACAACGCAATTTTTGGTTGAGTACCTTTTTAATGTTAAATAAAGTAGAGTCGTAATATTTCCGAGTATGCATAATTTACTTAAAATTCCATGTTCATCTCATAATATGTTAAATTATCACTTTATAATGTAACACATGGAATGAAGGGCGATATTTCTCGACGACTTGGACTGAGTCTCTGATTATATATTTACAATTTATTACTCCTAATTAGAAAATATATAGGATCATATTTTAATACCCCAGTGACACCAACCAGAACTATTAAACAGGATGATCTAGAAATTTCGTATCACCATTGACGAAGAATCCGTCAGTTTTGAATCGTCTTGGCTTCGGGTTGGTGGTGTAACTGTAACTGATGTATAATGTTGCATTTATGATACAAAAATGTTAGGCGGATTACACATGATTCATTTATTATTTAAACAAAAAAAAAAAAAACTTTTTCAGCTGCATATATGAACAAGGCATTATAGTACCTAATCAGGGTAAATCTTTAAGATCCTTAAAAACTATAACGACAATCCTTCGTTATGATTTTATCGCACATGATAACGAAATATAAGCGCTTTACGGATGATAATATAGGTATTTACAACAACAAACAAATTAAAATGATATTTTATAGAGATTGATATTGAATTTTGCTACTTGAATGATAAAATGCTTATTTATGGAAAAATATTTGCAACAAGATATAGGACGATAGAATTGCGTTGGAAAACACCAAGTTAAAGTTATTGAAAATTGGTTCCAGTGTCAAGTTTTATTTTCCGCATCATCTCAATTTGGTGCTCTGCTGTACAGTAGGTTTTTTTTTTTTTTTGGGGGGGGGGGGCATGACAAAAACTCCATTCTTTCTGGCCTGAAATCTGTTTTTCATCTGTTGGTATGTATCATTTTCTTTGATACCATACAACTTCATAATTCTGTTCCTTCCCCTTTGTCTTTTTCCTTCCATCCTTCCATCAATGATATCTGTCAGGAGTCCATCAGGATGTAGAACTTCCGCTCCTCCCCCACTCTCTGTAAAACATCCCCATTTGTTACTCTATATACGCACATTATCTTTTCCATTTTCCTCCACAAGCTTATTTTAAAATCTTTCTCATATTTTCTCAATTCTTTTCCTTAGGTACATTTTAAGTTTTTTGCTGGTGAGAATTCGATGCTTTCAAAGGGATTCCTTTGGCCAGGAATTGCTACTCTGGTTCGTACTTCCTTCTGACATGAACCATTGTAACTATTGTCCTCCAGAATTTGAACTGCGTAACTTGCTCCAGTGTTTTACCATAGCGTGATGTGAATGCAGCTGGGATTCTGTCTAAACTTCATCACCTTTGTCCTCTTTATGTTTATCCTCATACCCAACCTTTCAACGCTTTCATTTATGCTGTCCATCATAATTATCGGTATAAGTATAAACAAATTATTCCAATGGCTAAATGCAATGGCTACATGCAATGAACAGGTGTATAAAACATGGTATAAAACGTGACGACCTGTATGAATTTGAACTCACTGTCTATAACTTATTCTAAAAGTAAGGATCTGTATTAAGTTGAGCTATTGGGTATCATAAAGTTCTAGAATCATCTTAATTATGATGGCAAATTGAAATGAAATAGAGTGAGGAAAGTGGAAGAGAAAATGGTATGCCTATATGGCCAGCACCAATGATTGTTATCAGAACATGAGAGCAACTGTTGTTTTTTTTTCTTCTCGAAAATCAAATAATGATTATTTTTAGTAATGCTAGTCGTATTTACAACATGAACGTTTTTTTTAAATATTTTTTTTCGTTAAATAAAGACAAATTTCTTTCACATGGAAATGAAAGCGCTATTTACCTGTACATTAAATTATCTATTAAAAGTGGAGAATTGATGTAAGTTGGGATTCTATATTAAAAAAAAACACGAAATTGTAAATCTCTAATCGTGTACATACAAAAATAATTATAACGAAGATGAATGATCATTATGATAGACATATATTAAATACTACAGCATGAATAAATGAATAATGCATATACATAAGCAAATTGAATACGCCTTTTTTTTCTAGACAATGACGTTCGGGGATGACTTGTGAAAATATACTAAATTAATTGATAACATGCCCAAATAAACCTTAACATTAGACGTAAAATCTTAAACAATCGCATTTCTCTCAGTGACAAATTAATTTCATTGGAAGATTAATGCAGCAAATGAAGACAAAATCAGCGCTCGATGGCGCAAACTTTGTAGGGTTGTGGATTCATGGTGACCCCATTCGCTCCACACATGCTTGGGTTTGGTTGGTTAGGAGGAAGCTTGAATTCAAACTGTTGGAAGAGATTGGTGAACAGGAGGAAGGTTTCCATTTTTGCCAGCTGACTACCAACACAATCACGACGACCTGTATTTTACAGGAAAAAAACGAGTGCCTGGTGTAAGTTCTTATCTTGGACCATGTTTTTTTTCTACGCATAAATAACATAATTAAACTCTTCAATGTTAGGCAAATCAGGAATGCTTAGGGTTGAGAAAATTTAAATTTTTCTTTAAATTAATGTTCGAAATATGGCACGCTGTCTAGTTACAAAACAGTATCTTCTAACTCAGTGGGAGCGCCCCACACCATACCAAAATCGACGATTAATTTTGGATTCGTCTTCGATTCCGAAAACAATCCGGAGGGCATAGAGAATTAGTGCATCATTATTGCGCAATATTCACCCCCCCCCCCCCATGATCATTATCACTATCGTCTTACCAACACCAAATGGCATCCACGCCTCGTTCTTCTGGAATTCTTTTCCATCAGCACTGAGAAAACGATCCGGGTTAAATTTGTCTGGTTCATTCCATTCCTTGGGATCATGGTGAACAGCATACAGGTTTGGAATAATGATGCTTCCCTTTGGAATCGTAAAGCCTCGGAATGAAACGTTATCAGATGTCATATGAGGAACTGAGACCGGAAGGACGGGGCGTACTCGCATGACCTCTGTTAGAGTGGCGTTGCAGTAGGGCAGGTTTGGACGATCAAGAGTATTCGGTTGGCGGCCACGCCCAACAACAGTATCCAACTCAGTTTGTACCTATAGAGGTTGAAAACAAAATGATGGTGTTTCATTATTCAATAAATAATGCAGAATTCATATTATATGTAAAGGAATTATGATGAGGAGGATGATATCGATATTAATAGGGGTAACGATAATAATTTTTGATTTCGTAGCATGTAGCCTTACAAAGAAGTCGAAATGTAGGGGCATAAATAGACATATACTGTATGTAGAACCCGAAACTGTTACTCAGTTTTATGTCGAGTTTTGACTTTGCTGTAAAGCATTTCCCGATTTGTCTTTTTTTTTATTTTCGGACGTTTCTTATGGTGCCAAATTTTGATAAGCTACCAACCTTTCTTTGAACCTCTGGGTGAACAGATAGATACAGAATCGCCCAAGAGGTAACCACTGCCGTGGTGTCGGTACCACCTGCAAAGAAATCAAGCAAAACTCGCCAGAAATGCTCCAACTCGAATTCCTTGGATATGTCATCTGCTAAGAACGCGTCAGTGAAGTCCCGAATGTTGTCTTTCTGAAACGTTTCTTGATGGGTTTTGAGATGGGACATAATGAAATCCCTGTCAGAGAAAATAGATTCACGGTAGCGCTGGTATCTTGGAATTGATATATGGTACAGAAATTAATTGAGATGCTGTAGACAACGAAAACAGATGTACTCATGAACAAACTAATGGGACGTTGCAATATTTTATTTGTTTATGATTGTATATGAGTTGAATTTGTTTATTTGAAGGAAAAGAAACAAAAAGGAATGTCAATTTGAATAATAAAGTTCCTCTGATTGAGGTTAAAGAGAAAAAAAAAAATTCTTGGAATTGATGTATGTATGAGTGGTTCGAAGATGTTCACTAGATCCGTTTCCGGAATGAGGGTGAGGGTTTCGTCCATACGCTCAAGAACCCTGCTCATCTCACTATCACTGTATTCGTATCTCTGACTAAATAGAAGTTGACAAATGATATTAGCGGTTGCCTTGCTAAATGTGGTTGCTAAGTCTGTGGGTTCTCCACGAAGATTTCTGATTTCCTCAGACAGGTAACGTGCCTCGAGGTTAATCTGAGGTACCAGGCTCTGCTTCCCAAATCCAAAGGAGCGCAGAGCAGGAAGAGAGAACCTCCGTCAGTCGACCCATGGTTTGCCATTACTATGAGCAATGGTAGCTGCATAAAAAGAGAAAAATAGCATCGTAAAGATTAAAATATTTCCTTGCAAATGACTTACAAATTTGGTATCCTGTGAGAATAATTTTTTTAATGAGCCCAACTTTTTCTGAACTATCACCAACAGAATTTTAAATTCTGCTCGCCAGCCTTTCACCTAGCGGCTTCGATTTTTGACCTAAATCTCTTGACGGTGAACGCTCGATTAGGTCGTTGCCCGGGCGGCGACCGCCCGAGCACCGAGCGTACTTTGGCGGCGAGTGGAGGTGAGCAGACGCCGCCCGAATTTTAACTCCGCTCTAAAACATCAGCAGCGACCGAGCGATGCCCTAAAAACAAGCGGTGCCCGGGCGGCCGCCGCTCGGCGCCCGGGCGAAATTGTTTCAAAACTCGCCGCCCGGCCGCCGAGCAGGCTCCTTTTAGGTGGTGTGACCAATGAGCAAGTTATAAACTAAATTATGAAGCTCAAACTATGCATTAATGGTGAACCACTCTAAGTCATTTATTATACAAGTGAAAAGAGCACTTTGGGGGCAATGCCGCCTGACCCACCCCCCGGAAATAACTCGTTTCCTAACTATCAGTGCCAACGTACTGTGCCCCTCTACACCAGTGACTCCTGGGCCTAGGTCCGTATCTACTTTTAAAACTTACTCAGTACCATGTTCTACAAAGGTGTCCAATCTTCTCTTGCTTACTATCATCTTGGGAGTCTTTCTTGCATGGGACTAAGTCAGGATTAATCCTTTAGCACAGATCAAAGACAATTAAAAATCAAAATAAATAGAAAGCAATTTGAAAAGCGTCATCTTTGAAATGAATCGGCCCTATGGTTTTGGAATGATTCGAAGTTCAACATATAAATACTTAAAATACCGATACATCTGAACTATGAATCTTACCTTTCTTTCCAGGATCAGGTATTCCCCAATTAAAGTGTCCAGGTACAAACCGATCCGAGAAGAATTCTCCTGACTTTACCAGAGCCTGTGTGATACTCTCCCTATCGTTCAGAATAACGAAGACAAACGAACCTCTCCGCAAACTGAAAATAGGGCCGTACTTCTTAGCCAGGTCCATGAAGGCTTCGTGGATAAGACCTGGTTTAAAGTTATACCCGATGATTGGGAGCGACCATGGCCCAGGTGGGAGGTTTCTAGGTCTCCGGACGACCCAGAAGCAGAGGAGAAAAATCACCACTCCTAGAAACACAGATGTTGCCGACAGGTCAAACATTTTATGTGATATTAATTAACGAAAGTCCAAAGTGTGGGTCAATGTGCAGTAAGAACTCTCAAACTGCTCAGACGTCTAGCAAATTATTGTATGGATTGTTGTCTCGTAATGAACCGCTTAATTACCTGATGCAGACGAACAAACTGATATATAACTTTCAATACCATCGTGCCTGACACACTCGAAGCTGTGTATGGGAAATTAACATATAATACAAACAGGAGGTTAGCCATGCTATACACGTCACAATAAACGTGCTTGCCCTTCAACCAATCAGATAGATATTAGAGGTCACATTGGTCACAAAACGTTCAAAGTCCTGATGGAAGTTATTAAACTAAATATTTGTCTTCATGGCAAATCAAATATCTCGTTTCTCGTCCCCTCGTTCTTCCTTTTTGAGGTCCACCTCATTATTTCATATTTTTTCTTCAAATGATACAATTCCATCGTACTATGAGCTTCTAAAGTACACCTATGAACATGTTTACATGAATTTTAAATGACAAAAGGTATTGAAAATGTTTTAATATTTTTAATTTGTACAGGAACAATTATGAAACGCTAACGATCGTGGAAATCCACTTTACTTTAAAACGGACAGCTAGGACGGGGTACTAGGATTTTTAAGTTTTCTTTCTCCTTCAATTTGCCATTCGGATAGGTGTGATGGCGGGGATTCAGCTTGTTCATGTTAAAATTTGAGATACACAATGTAGCGTTTATCCCCCTTCCCGGTATATATCATGATGTAAACATAGGAAATGTATTTGGAGCGACGCCACTTCCTTGCATTCTATTCTCTTTTCCTGTTTCTTCTGGGCAATTCCATGAAAAAATGTTTATTTGCCAAAAATCATAATATCTGCGAAACTTCGAGAAACAGTTTGGGCTACCCTAAATAATTAAGTATCAAACAAAAGACTTCAACAGGCGTTGAGTTGTGTATCAATTGGATTTAAATAAGTTAAGTGGAGTTTTCTTTAAAAAGGGATAACCTTTGGGGCAAAATGTATCACCAATTTTTATGGTAAAAACGTCTTTACATATTTGGGTCTCAGTTCTTCATAAACTGATTCAGCCAAGGACGCAGGTTCGAAACTGATCACGTCTTTCGGATGGTGACGTTAAAAGTCGGTTCCCAGACGTAAATAATCATATCTGATTGATACACGTCTGTAAAAACCCAAATACACACACACACTCACGCCCAAGCGCTTTTTATTTTTATTTTATGGTATTAAATTGTGATGAACGGAATAAAGGATACTGCTACGAGCTTTTCATGGTCCATAGAACTTGTGAAATCAGAGCGGACAAAAGTGTAATGTCCGTTTCTCACAGGCTTCAATATGAGTAATTTTCTCTAATTTTTGAGCTGCCACAAGGAACGTATCAGGACAGTTACCCCCTGGACAATCACCCAGCGGGAAATTACTCCCCCGGAAAACTACCCCCAAGGACAATAACCCCTCGGGAAATTACCCCCCGGAAAATGCCCCCCCCCCCAGACAACCACTCCCCGAGGAAAATTACCACCCCCCCCCGAAAAAATTACCCACCAGGACAATGACCCCCCACCCCTGAAATTCCCCCCCCCCCCCCCAGGACAACAAAGAACAACCACCCCGAGGACAATTACAGGGGAAATCTACCCTGATAAGAAGTTGGTTTTGATAAAAGCAGAATTTTTTCGGGGGTAATTGTCCTCGGAAGGGGGGGGGGGGGGGGGCAATTGTTGTTATGGGGGGGGGGGGGGGGTGTCCTAGGGGTAATTTTCAGGTGGTTGGGGTAATTGTCCTAGGGGTATTTATTCCGGCGGGGGGTAACTTTCCTTGGGAAGTGGTTGTCCTGGGGGGGGGGGGGGAATTTTCCGAGGGGTTATTGTCCTTGGGGTGTAGTTTTCCTGGGAAAATTTAGCGAAAATGCCTTATCGTCCTTTTCACTCTTTCCATTCCATTCACACAATGATATATTGATGGAAATAAATCTGGATCAAAATGATGCTTAATACGAAATATCGTCTCCAATCAATCTACATATACTATAAAGTTCTGTAACCCAAGTTATTGGATTATGCTCGTTTGGGTGTGTGTGTGAGGTACGTGTGAGGAGGGAGAAGAAGCCCCCCCCCCCCCCCCCCCCACTCCGAGAACGGACGGACCCCATGCGTGTTACCAAAATGTCCGGCCCGAGAATTGTAAAAAAAAGAGGTGTATTAACTTTTCACCCGGAGATTTCTTTAAAAAGGGGGTGTTTTTTCTTTTTTCTCTCATCTCTTTGGACTCCTGAGAAATTATTCCGAATTCAGGGGAGTACAATGAGCATTTTTCATGATTTAGGGGGGTCTCCAAGGCAGGAAAAGCCCGCGAAAGGGGGGTTCGGAAATGTTGGCAGTCCTCAGATAGGGGGTGCTTTAAAAAAGAGGGAACAAGCACATGCGTACCTTAAATAACACTGAGTGGGAGGGGGGGGGGGGAAGGGAGATAGAGAGAGGGAGAGAGAGAGACAAGGAGGAGAAACGACGAGTGGGATAGGAGAGGAATGTGTCAATAGAGGGAAAGGGAGAGAGAGAGAGAGAGAGATGAGAGAGAAGAGAGGAAGAGAGAAAGGGGAGAAATGATGCGAGGGCTAGGAAAGGGATTTTAAATAGAGGGAAAGAATGTAGATCATATATAGCGCAAAGCAGGTGATTATGACATAATTTAATAATAATTCATTTGGGGTCCAACGAAGTATAAATGCCGACAGTAAAGTTAGTCTGCAAGCACAAACTGTAATATGATACTTTAACCATAATTCATAATTCGCTGACAGAGAAGAAGGATGGAAAAGGAAATCCTAAAAATAGTCAATTATGACATGTAATTGTACATATATATATACGGTATATATATATATATATATATAAATGATTGAAAAACAGTGTATGGCAAAAATAGTCAATTGTGACTAATTGCCAAACAAAATCAAATCAAGAAAGAAAGAAAGGCTGTTTCAGGAGCAGCTAAAGTACAGAGCCTAACCAGTAAGCTGTCAGCCTAGTCTTACAGTGAAATGGGTTTGTGCCTGCATACTACACTATATATAGTGGTGTAAGAATAAGCCTTATTTTTTAAAGCGAATATTAATGTAAATATATACTTTACATTAGAATTTAAAGTACCGTTGACGAGGTCGCAGTGTGTTTAATTTATTTGGATTTATTTAATCACTATGATTTTAAACAAATCCTGATTTCAGTCATTGCCCTATAATTACAAGTAAATTGAACGAGGTCAAGCATTTTATTTTTTTCAGTGATAAGTCTAAAGTCCTCCTGGCCATATATTGTACATACATCAACCTGATGTTGATATAATCACTATTCAGTCACTGACTTTTAGCCATTTATTGGCATGAAGAAGGGGGGGGGGGAGAAAATATTTTATTTGAATGGTTGATTAAAATATTTTCAACGCCCATGGAAGTCCAAAGTCACTCGTAAAGTCAATTTAGCGTTTAGGGTCAATACCTGGTTTGAAACATTATAGATGAAGACAGTTAACAACAATCATGGCAATTGGTAAAATTCTGCTTACTCAATATGTTTCGACTACTGGTTGAATCTGTCAAAGTCCAGTAACACAGTCGTAGCCTGCGCAGTTCCACAGATAAATCATTGTTTCAGATTCCCCATGACAAAACTTAAGTAACTCTCGGGGACCGTGTTTTTGCTATTGCTGCCCCCAAACTATGGAATAGCTTGCCAAGATAATTACGAAGCACTCCATCTCTCAATGTTTTCAAATCCAATTTAAAAACTTATTTCTTCAATTGAGAGATCTTATTTTGTAGAATTTAGTAAAAAGGAGCTCTTAACCAGCGCGGCTGAATATATTTTGTATAAAAGCTGCGCTATATAAATTTATTATTATTATTATTATTATATTATTTACTGTACTATGTCTGTACTGTACTGTCTCTTTTATCTGTATCGATTTTCGTGACGTCTATGCGTAGGTTAACATGGACTATTCCATGCATGCATGATAGGAAAACTCCTTTAAGAGTGGAGATGGTGCATATTTGTGTGCGGTCTTTAAATCCAGTGAAAGGTGGGTTGATTAACGACAACATTGTGAAGCGCATTGTAGTATTCACATGATGCGCTATATGATTATAATTATTGTTTTCTATGAAGGCAATCTGTTCGAAATAAAATCATTGTTTTCATCATTCGTCTCGTTTCATTGGCTTCATTCCGCAGTAATGTTCAGTGATGAAATGGTCATGTGGATATCAACATTGCAATCTTCACAAAAGAAGTATATATACCTCATACATTTCGGGCCGTTCCATCTTCTTTAATTTTAGAGTACGTTGCTCTGGCTTTTAATCGTAGCGATGTAAAATGTTTTTTGGATAAGTCCTGTCGTTGTAAAGAAAAACCAACACCAACAACAACTAAACAAATGAATTGGAAATGCAATTGGTAACTTTTATCATTTTATGTCTTACCATCCCCCTTTTTTAGGCAACTAGTTTGTGGCGCTCTTCAAATTCTATGTTAGCATTGAAATACTAGGGTATAAGTTTAAACATCAACCGTTGATGTCGCCATGCAGTTGCGTTTGAGTCGAGGGTCAACTCCTTTCGTTCTTTCGGCCTTTGCAGGAGCAAATCACAGGATCACCATCTATCTAAAAAGGTCATATCCCAAACATATCATATAGAAACAAGGCATATCAACCTTGTTCATAATAATATCCATGATTTATCTTGAATATATTAATTAGTTTTTTTGTAATTTTTCTATATGATTTATATTTTTTCAAACAAAACATTGATGCTTAGCTCTAATGACTAGACGGAGTAAAAGTCGTTTTGCTGTTTGGAGCCAGAAGGGTATTAACTATTTGCACCAATGCACCAATATCTGTGTCCAATGCTTTTCATTGTCATTTTCAGCAAGAGTTGGTCGCTTTGCTATGAGTGATAATTATAAAACTGTATAATACACAACTGTTCTTATTTACGCCATGATCCTCAAAGAAAAAGACTTATCGCTTCATAACTTCATTGAAATATTCCATCTTTGATCTAGTTTAAATTGCATATAATGGGAATCAAACATCTCATACCGTGAAACATTTCCAAATATTCAATCACTTTTTGCACTTGTATTTTTAAGCCCAATGTTTGTTTTATTCTACTGTATGCCAACTTAGTAGCTCATTAGGCATAGTCTAATTATCACCCAATTCATTATAGTCATGTTATACCTTTTCTTTCTTTTTCTAGTTTCAATACTTTACTGTAAATCTGTTCATCATTCTGTAAACTTCATAGGAATACTCTCTGATAAGCGTTATACAATTTTAGCAGAAGCTGTTTTAGCTGTTTTGTCGTTCTTTTATAGCAATGGTACTGATCTAAATAATAATGATACTAGTATTGATAATAATAATGAATGTATTCATATTATAATTATTATTATTGTCACTAATATTATTAATATTTGTAGTAGTAGTAGTAGTAGTAGTAGAAGTAGTAGTAGTATGTATAGTAGTGGTAGCTATAGTTATAGTACTATTAGTAGTAGTGTTATTATTTATATTTTGAATAATTCATGAACATTTGAGTTAAAATGTACGGGATTTTCTTGTGCCAGGAATCACCAAAACTATCGCTTCTAGATGCTGAATAACTCGTAGGGTGTTAGTCTTGTCAGTTATCGGTCCCCTGTACTGTAGACGAAGTCCTCAGGGACTTCACTAATTGCATTCTGTTATTGGTATAGTGGTTCATTCACTTTACACTCAATCCAGGGTTTGAGGGTTCAAATCCCAGCCCGGCACTAATGTTTCTTTTTGACAAGACATTAATCCAGACTTGCCACTTTCCACCCAGGTGTAAATGGGTACCTGGAAACAGCTGTGGTAATAATAATTGCAGGTCCCGCAGGAAGAACAGTATTAACCCTGATGAGTACCCCGGGTAAATAATAATAACAAATAGTTATCCTTATTATTATCATTATCATTATTTACATGGACTTTGGATTGTCGAAAAGGACTTGACTTATAAAGTTCGGCTCACAGACTAAGGTCATTAGGGACTCTGCGACTGTAGAGTAATGAGCAGATTCGACCATGGTATAATATGTTGGTAATTTCACAACACGCATGGGAAACGTTTTAATGTTTCTTATTCATACAGAAAGGGGCATTTACATTTTTATCCCGTAGGAGAACAAATTGTTCCTTTTCGCTCTTTATATATTATCGCCATAAAGTCACAAAGTACTGCAACTTCTTTCATCACTTCTTAAATAGACCTGTAAACTCATTCCTTTTAATCAAACTTTTTCTCTCCCGACCCTTAGTCTTTCTCTCCCCTTTCCCCTACCCCTCTCTCTCTCTCTCTCACACACACTAACACACATACATACACACTCACACACATCCACGCACGCACACACACGCACACACATTTTCCACCTATCCTTCTCCATGTTTTCCCTTAATGTCACTGATATAGTCATCCTGGGAAACAATTACAGATCTTCATACGTAACATACTGGGAGACGGGCATAGTTAGATAGGTAATACTCTCTCTTTATTTCCAAATTGTGTTTTGCCATTCGGGAGAGAGTTTAGTTGGTGTGTTTAAAGTCATTATTCTCTGTATTAATTCAGAATCCTCTAATCCATATGAGTAGAAACTTTGTTGGGGGTCTTTCCCGGATAGACCATTTTCACAACGCAATTTTTTGTTGAGTACCTATTTAATGTTAAATAAAGTAGAGTCGTAATATTTCCGAGTAGGCATAATTTACTTAAAATTCCATGTTCATCTCATAATAGGTTAAATTATCACTTTATAATGTAACACATGGAATGAAGGGCGATATTTCTCGACGACTTGGACGGAGTCTCTGATTATATATTTACAATTTATTACTCCTAATTAGAAAATATATAGGATCATATTCTAATACCCCAGTGACACCAACCAGAACTATTAAACAGGATGATCTAGAAATTTCGTATCACCATTGGCGAAGAATCCGTCAGATCTGAATCGTCTTGGAGTCGGGTTGGTGGTGTAACTGTAACTGATGTTTAATGTTGCATTAATGATACACAAATGTTAGGTGGATTACACATGATTCATTTATTTAAACAAAAACAAAACAAACTTTTTCAGCTGCATATATGAACAAGGCATTATAGTAACTAATCAGGGTAAATCTGTTAGATCCTTAAAAACTATAACGACAATCCTTCGTTATGATTTTATCGCACATGATAACGAAATATAAGCGATTTACGGATGATAATATAGGTATTTACAACAACAAAAAAAGTAAAATGATATTTTATAAGAGATTGATATTGAATTTTGCTACTTCAATGACAAAATGCTTATTTATGGAAAAATATTTGCAATAAGATATAGGATGATAGAATTGCGTTGGAAAACACCAGGTTAAAGTTATTGTAAATTAAAATAGGTTCCAGTGTCAAGTTTTATTTTCCGTATCTCCGTCTTGTGCTCTGCTGTACAGTAGGTTTTTTGGGGGGGCATGATAAAAACTCCATTCTTTCTGGCCTGAGATCTTTTCTTCATCAGTTGGTATGTATCATTTTCTTTGATACCATCCAACTCCATAATTCTGTTCCTTCCCCTTTGTCTTTTTCCTTTCATCCTTCCATCAATGATATCTGTCAGGAGTCCATCAGGATGTAGAACTTTCGCTCCTCCCCCACGCTCTGTAAAACATCACCATTTGTTACTCTATATACGCACATTATCTTTGCCATCTTCCTCCACAAGCAAATTTCAAAATCTTTCTCATATTTTCTCAATTCTTTTCTTTAGGTATATTTTAAGTTTTTTGCTGGTGAGAATTCGATGCTTTTAAAGGGATTCCTTTGGCCAGGAATTGCTACTCTGGTTCGTACTTCCTTCTGACATGAACCATTGTAACAATTGTCCTCCAGAATTTGAACTGCGTAACTTGCTCCAGTGTTTCACCATAGCGTGATGTGAATGCAGCTGGGATTCTGTCTAAACTTCATCACCTTTGTCCTCTTTATGTTTATCCTCATACCCAACCTTTCAACGCTTTCACTTATGCTGTCCATCATAATTGTCAGTATAAGTATAAACAAATCATTCCAATTGGCTAAATGCAATGGCTACATGCAATTAACAGGTGTATAAAACATGGTATAAAACGTGACGACCTGTATGAATTTGAACTCACTGTCTATAACTTATTCTAAAAGTATGGATCTGTATTAAGTTGAACTATTGGGTATCATAAAGTTCTAGAATCATCTTAATTATGATGGCAAATTGAAATGAAATACAGTGAGGAAAGTGGAAGAGAAAATGGTATGTCTATATGGCATGCACCAATGATTGTTATCAGAACATGAGAGCAACTGTTGTTTTTTTCTTCTCGAAAATCAAATAATAATTATTTTTAGTAATGCTAGTCGTATTTTACAACATGAACTTTTTTTTTAAATAGTTTTTTTTTCGTTAAATAAAGACAAATTTCTTTCACATGTAAATGGAAAAGCTTACATGTACATTGAATTATCTATTAACTGTGGAGAATTGATGTACGTCGGGTTTTTATATTTAAAAAACCACGAAATTTTAAATCACTAATCGTGTACATACAAAAATAATTATAACGAAGATAAATGATCATTATGATAGACATATATTAAGTACAGCATGAATATTGCATATACATAAGCAAACTGAATACGTTTTTTCTAAACAATTATGTTTGGGGATGACTTGTGCAAATATACTAAATTAATAGATAAGATGCCCAAATAAACCTTAACATTAGACGTAAAATCTTAAACAATCGTATTTCTCTCGGGTAACAGATTAATTATATTGGAAGATTAATGCAGCAAATGTAGACAAAATCAGCGCTCGGTGGCGCAAACTTTGTAGGGTTGTGGATTCATGGTGATCCCATTCGCTCCACACATGCTTGGGGTTGGTTGGTTTGGAGGAAGCTTGAATTCAAACTGCTGGAAGAGATTGGTGAACAGGAGGAAGGCTTCCATTTTGGCTAGCTGACTACCAACACAATCACGACGACCTGTATTTTACAGGAGAAAAAACGAGTGCCTGGTGTAAGTTCTTATCTTGGCCCGTGTTTTGTTTCCTGCGCATAAATAACATAAGTATACTTTAAACTCTTCAATGTTAGGCAAATAAGGAATGCTTATGGTTGAGAAAATTTAAATTTTTCTGTAAATTAATGTTGGAAATATGGCACGCTGCCTAGTTACAAATCAGTATCTTTTAACTCAGTGGGGGCGCCCCACACCATACCAAAATCGACGATTAATTTTGGATTCGCCTTCGATTCCAAAAACAATCCGGAGGGCATAGAGAATTAGTGCATCATTATCGCGCAATATTCACCCCCCCCCCCCCCCATGATCATTATCGTCTTACCAACACCAAATGGCATCCACGCCTCGTTCTTCTGGAATTCTTTTCCATCAGCACTGAGAAAACGATCCGGGTTAAATTTGTCCGGTTCATTCCATTCCCTGGGATCGTGATGAACAGCCCACAGGTTTGGAATAATGATGCTTCCCTTTGGAATCGTAAAGCCTCGGAATGAAACGTTATCAGATGTCTTATGAGGAACTGAGACCGGAAGGACGGGGCGTATTCGCATGACCTCTGTTAGAGTAGCATTGCAGTAGGGAAGGTCTGGACGATCCAGAGTATTCGGTTGGCGGCCACGCCCAACAACAGTATCCAACTCAGTTTGTACCTATACAGGTTGAAAACAAATGATGGTATTTCATAATTTAATAATGCAGAATTAATGTTATATGTAAATGAATGTGTAAACTCTCATAACAACCCTATGACGAGAACATGACAAGGCGGGTTGGGTCGCCCTAAAATAAACCCCGTACTGCACCGGGCAGCAGCGACGCAGTACATGTAGTTGGCGGAGGATCCAAACCTTGGACAACGGTGCCTACGGGGGAGCAGAGGGCAGGTCGGCATTAACGCTTCTGGCTTCTGTACTGCGATGGAAGGATCTGGCCGCCCACCATTATTAATTGGTCACGTTTGTCAACATGAGAGTACAAAATCAACAATTCAAATGGGTATCGGAAGGTGGAACCCGCAGGCCGGAAGATACGTCAAGAGCTACTGCGGAAGAGAGAGGTACTGCCCATAGTACGCTTGCGGGTGATGACGGATCAGGATCAAAGCCTCTTGTAGGAAGTTCTTTTCTTGAAGGTCCCATGATGGAAAAGAACAGCACCCCTCTAAGGAAACCAATCAATGTAGCCACGTGGAACGTGCGTGGTATGTCTGATGGGAAGGTCAAAATGGTAGAGAAGGACATGGCTTTAAATGATATTAAAGTTTTGGGAATATCCGAATCATGGTGGCGTGGACAAGGCAGATTTACATCAGACGAAGGAAATACAATCATCTTTTTGGGGGAAAAAAGTGGAAGGAAACGAAGGGGTGTGGGATTCATCATAGAGAAGGCTACAGCTAAATGTGTCTTGGGATACAACCCGATCAACGAGAGAATCATGACTGTGAGATTACAAGGGCATCCTATGAATATCTCCATAATTCAGGTATATGCACCAACAGCAGATGCACCGGAGGAAGAAATCACTGATTTCTACGAGATGGTACAAGATGTCGTAGACAGCATTCCTAGGAAAGATTTCCTCATAATATTGGGTGACTGGAATGCCAAGATTGGTAAAACGAGGGGAAAATCTGAGTACATTGGCAATTATGGTCTTGGCATCAGAAATGAAAGAGGTGATCGACTGGAAGAATTTTGTGTAGCGAACAGCTTCATCATTGGTAACACGTGGTTTGAGCATCATCCCAGAAGACTGTGGACGTGGATGAGTCCGGGAGACAGAGCCAGAAACCAGATAGACTACATCATGGTCAAGAAGAAGTGGCGGACTTAACTACAGAACGTCAAGACAAGACCAGGTGCTGACTGTGGCAGCGATCATCAGCTGCTTGTGGCTAAACTGAGACTAAGACTGAAAGCTAAGAAATGTGATTCAGCTCCCACAAGGTATCATGTTGAAAATATCCCTTCTCAATTCTCAGTGGAAGTGAAGAACAAGTTTGAGCTGCTGTTGAGAAACGACGAAGCAGAGCAAACACCAAATGAGCTGTGGGAAGACATGAAAGAAACAGTTGAAAATGCAGCAAAGAACCACATCCCAAAGAAAAGGAAGCCGAAACAACCATGGATCTCAAATCAGACTTTCGACATTGCTGATGACAGGAAGAGAGCAAAAGCAAAACACAATAGAGGAGAATGGTCGAGACTCAATAAGGCAGTTACAAGTAGTGTGAAGGAGGACAAAAGGAATTACATCGAGGGGAAGTCTGAAGACCTAGAGCGTCACAAGAACAACTCCAAGGCAGCATTTGCAATTGTGAAAGAAATCACAAAGAAAAGAATCCCAAGACTGGATGTAAATAATGATGAAAATGGCAAAACATTGACGGAGAATGAAGACATCAAGGAAAGATGGGTGCAGTACAGTACCAAGCTGTTTGCTGCACAGGAACAAGTTGACACTCAGTGGGAGGAAAGTGATGAAATGGAGCCCCCTCCATTAAGATCAGAAGTGGAGCTTGCAATGAAACAACTGAAGGATGGCAAATCCCTTGGTTTTGACAACTTGACTTTCGAGATGTGGAAGGCTACAGGTGAAGAAGGTTCTGACCTGATGTGGCGTCTCTGTTGCAATATCTGGAATAGTAGCGAGTGGCCTAAGGACTGGTGTAGAGCTGTTTTTATACCATTACCAAAGAAGCGAGATCTGAAAGAATGTGCAAATCACCGAACGATCAGCTTGATTTGTCATGCAAGCAAAATACTTCTGAAGGTGATTAGCAGAAGAATGAAAATCAAACTGCAAGCCGAGATCTCAGATGAGCAAGCAGGGTTCCGTGAAGGTAGAGGGACAAGAGAAGAGATCGTCAACATTCGAAACATAATAGAGAAATGCAGAGAACACAGACATTCCCTCTATCTGTGCTTTATAGATTATAGCAAAGCATGTGAGGCTGCGAGCCACTCTCAATTGTGGAATACAATGGCAAAGATGGGGTTCCCAAGTCACATCATCGAACTGATCAAAAACCTCTACCATGACCAAGAAGCAACAATGAGAACCAGTAACGGCAATACTGAGTGGTTTGGAATTGGTAGGGGAGTACGTCAAGGCTGCATACTGTCTCCGAACCTTTTAAATATTTATTCTGAGGACACTATGAGAAATGCTCTGGAAGGATTCAATGGGGGAGTTAAGTTTGGAGGTAAAAAGTTCACGAACCTAAGGTATGCTGACGACACTACTCTCGTTTGCAGCAGCAGAGAAGAGCTGATTGATTTGTTGAATCGCATCAAACAGGCAAGTGAAGAGAAAGACCTTCTTCTAAACACCAAAAAGACAAAAATAATGGTTGTCGATAGAGATGATAATAACACTGACTTCACCGTAGCTGTAATAAGATTGAAGTCGTAAATCGGTTTGAGTACTTGGGTTCAATCATCACTAATAAAGGAGAGAGCACCACAGAGATAAGGAGAAGGATGGCAATGGCGAGATCAACAGTACAGAATATGTCTCACATCTGGAAGAGCCGAGGCCTATCTCTCAGTCTGAAGGTTCGTCTGCTTCAAGCAACTTCTTTCTCTATTGCGACTTACGGAAGTGAGTCCTGGGCCATGACAAAGAATGACATAAAGAGAGTTGATGCCTTTGAAATGTGGTGCTACAGGAGGCTGTTGCAGGTGTCATGGAAAGATAAAAAGACAAATGTGTGGGTCCTGGAAAAGGGGAATCATGGAAAGAAAACTAAACTATTTTGGGCACATTGTTAGGAGATTTGAAGGTGTTGAGAAGCAAATACTGCAAGGAGCAGTCGAAGGAAAACGGGGTAGAGGTCGTCCACCAATATCTTGGACTGATGATATCAAGAAAGTGTCTGGACAAGGAATGAAAGGTCCAACACAAATGGCAGGTGAAAGAGTTGCATGGCGTGCTCTCGTGAATACCACAGCAGCGCTTTACGGCGCCACCTGAAATTGATGATGATAATGTAAATGAATTATGATGAGGATGATTTCGATATTAATAGGGGCAACGATAATAATTTTGATCTCGTGGCATGTAGCCTTTCAAAGCAGTCGAAATGTAGTGGCATGAATAGACGATAAACGCAAAGTAGATGATTGTAGAAGATCATATTTGTTTTAGCAAGTACTGTATGTTGAACTAGAAACTTTTACTCAGTTTTATGCCCAGTTATGACTTTGCTTTAAAGCAATTCCCGATTTTGTCTTTCATATTTCCGGACATTTCTTTAGGTGCCAAGTTTAAACAAGCTACTAACCTTTCTTTGAACATCTGGGTGAACAGATAGATACAGAATCGCCCAAGAGGTAACCACGGCCGTGGTGTCGATACCACCTGCAAGAAAATCAAACAAAACTCGCCAGAAATGCTCCAACTCGAATTCCTTGGATATGTCGTCTGCTAAAAACGCGTCAGTGAAGTCCCGGATGTTGTCTTTCTGAAACGTTTGTCGATGGCTGTTGAGATGGGACATAATGAAATCCCTGTCAGAGAAAATAGATTCACGGTAGCGCTTGTATCTTGGAATTGATGTATGTATGAGTGGTTCAAAGATGTTCACTAGATCCGTTTCAGGAATGAGGGAGAGGGATTCGTCCATACTCTTAAGAAACCTGCTCAACTCGCCATCACTGTATTCGTATCGCCGACTAAATAGAAGTTGACAAATGATATTAGCGGTTGCCTTACTAAATGTGGTTGCTAAGTCTGTGGGTTCTCCTCGAAGATTTCTGATTTCCTCTGACAGGTAACGTGCCTCTAGGTTAATCTGAGGTACCAGGCTCTGCTTCCCAAATCCAAAGGAGCGCAGAGCAGGGAGAGAGAACCTCCGTAAGTCGACCCATGGCTTGCCATTACTAAAAGCAATGGTAGCTGCATAAAAAGAGAAAAAATAGCATCGAAAAGATTAAAGCATATCCTTGCAAATGACTTACAAATTTGGTATCCTGTGAGAATGATTTTTTTAAAGAGCCCAACTTTTTCTGAACTATCACCAACAGAATTTCCGCTAGCATAGACGAACGAGACAGCAGCACCCCCTCAACGATATTGAAACTATAATATTCGGGGCAACCGTCTACTTATATTTAAACTGCGAGATGCTTATATTCAGGTAGTTCAGCCGAATTGCTGCAAAGGACTCAAAATCGTCGGCAGAAAAACAACAACATATTCTCGCATGGACCGCACTACAAACATCTACCACAGTCTACACATTGGCCAAGGAATCTACAATGCTTTATTAATCTATTTATTTGTTTATTTATTCTTTGTTATTTTTACAGGGTAGTTTCTTCACTACATGAAAACCACTTCGCAAGAGAGCCTGGTAATACATACTACAACTGAAATACAATGTAAAATTATAACAAAAACAATTATCAAATAAAATTAAAGTACATAATAAAATAAAACAAGAGAAATTATGTAGACTGAGAATGGAAACAATTATTAGCTTTTTCATCACGATACACCATTCTGCAAAAAATATACTTTTACTAATAGACTACCAATCAAATACCTTTAAAGGATCAGTATTTTATGAACTGTTTTCATTCCCGATTCCCTTCATAATTAGTACTTTAGCACTTTATGTATGGCCATAAATGACTGTAAATCAATGTGTCGGCAAGAAAATAAGCAAGTTAAAAGCTAACATTTAAATGATAAAGCTTAGACTATGCATTGATAACAGTTGTTAACAACCCGAAATCATTTATTATACAAGTAAAAGCAGCACTTTGGGGGGCGATGCCGACTAACTCCCTCCCCCCCCCCCCCCATCTACGCTTAAAGAGAAATAACTCATCTCCTATCAGTGCCAATAAAGTGCTGTACCCCTATGCTCCCGTGCTCCTAGGAATAGATCCGTAACTACTTTTAAAACTGTACCCATTACCATTTTCTACATCCCAAAGGTATCCAATCTTCTCTTGCTTACTATCATATACACCTTATATACAGGTCTTGGAAGTCTTCTCTGCATGTGACAAAGTCAGGATTAATACTATCACAAATATTAAAGACAATAATTTAAAAAAAAAAAATTATCGTACGAAGGGCGATATAAATGGTTTAACAAGGAGATGCCAGCACTGGAGAACTAGCTAGCGAGAGCCCTTTGATCGAGCTTCGAAGCCGCCTCGTAAACCCAGCGGGTGTTCGCGAGATGATTTACGACAGCTGTTTGGGGTTTGCTCTAGATATCACGCAGTGTGAGTATGCACAGTTGCTACTTTCGTATTTGGCTTTCTTGGATTAACTATTTTGACAATCGCAAACAATGGTAGAAAATATCGATTCATAGTACAACTTTGATTTAGTTATCTTTGTTATCTGAAATCGATGAATTGGAATTCTTTCCTGATGATTCGAAAATCGGAATTCATGATGAGTTTAAACAAATTATTATTACATTTAAGACTAGAGTCTAGATTTATATAAAAAGAAGCACAAACGTGTGAGTATTTATGACTTCGTCTTCTGTCCCGTACATTGCAGTCCATGTCGGTTTTGCATTGTTTTGGGGAAATAGCCTTGCGCGATTATGACAGGCTTTTCACATTTCTTTTCAATGGTTATCATATCATTAAGTAACATATACATTGCCTAATTAAAAAGAATGAAGTGGTTAACAAAAATCCAGCCATTATTTTTTTCTTAATTAACACTACCCCCCTCCCCTTCCATCAAAATCAATTGTGTTTCTATCCATGTTTAACCCATTCAGCAAAATCTTACATATTGACAGTTTTAGTGCAAAAGTGACTTATTTTTATAAATCTTTCAATTTAACATGGAGTTTTTAAGCTATTGATATGAAATTGCTCTCACATATTCCTGATAGTTTTGCTAATGTACAAGCTTAGGAGCTTAGGGCGTCCCTGCGGCGGCCTTAGGTTTTTTGACAAATACCAAGGCGCCCGCAAGGCCACCGTACGAAATGAAAACAGTAATAACTCCACGTTATGATTCCACGGCGACCCGTACGGCCTGTAAAGATAGGGATACGCCCTAAGGTGACCCTGAGGCCACCGCAGATAGGGTTGCCTTAAGGCTAACCTAGGGCGCCCGTTGATTTCCTGCGGCCACCGCAATTTGTTTGGGGTCCGCAAAAGTCAATTATAATTCATAAGACCTTAGAACAGCCGCACGACAAACGCAAGGCCACCGTACGCCCGGCGTATGGTCGCCCTGGAACCGCTCTACGGCATGGCTACGGCGTGTCTAATCGCTAGCTACAGCGAACCTATAAATGAAAACAGTTACAACTCCGCGTTATAATTCCACGGCGACCCATACCGCCTGTAAAGATAGGGATACGCCCTAGGGTGACCCTGAGGCCACCGCAGATCTGCGGTCGCCGCAAGTATCTCTCGATTTCGTGGGCGTACGGTCGCCGTATCCTAGCCGTAGAGCAAATGTGACCTAACGTCACCTAAGCATAACTCCAAGTGTAATAACTACTTGGGTTTACATTCTTCAGTGACAGCACGCAGGTATAGGGGGCGGCGGCACTTTTGTGATGTCCTTTGGCGGCATCTTGAAAGAAAACTGACTATTATGACTATTATGTAACCTCATACTTGTATTCATTGTGTATCAATTATATATCCCGGATTCGTCTCTCTTCATTGCACTACAATTTTTGTATACAATAATTGGTATATGGGAACCTATATTATACAAGCATTGCTTTTTAATAGGTTCCTCATATTTCACGTTATTGATTATTAACTGCCATCGTTGTTTTTTGTCATTATGCTTTATCTTGCTGACCTTTAATAATATATATATGTATACTGTTATTTTGTGGAATGTGAAACAATGAAACAAAACAAACAAAACAAAACAATAACTTGCCGGCGCTCTTTGTGTCAGCCGCGCGGTACCTTTCATGTGCGCGTAGCTATAAACGGAAATAGTGCGCGCACTGTCTGGAATCCATATATGGCGTGTATCAGTTGGGACGTTGGATTCCCACGGTGCTAGCGTACGTGTGAATCCCCATTCTACTTGCGGATTTGGTAGAGGATGGAAGCATATGCATTGATCTGTCGCAAATAAATTTAACTTAGCTGGGTTTTACTGAGGTACGTCGTAGTGGAAAGTTATTATACGTGGATTTCACATCGGATTTTACAGAGGAAAATTTCAATTTCAATTCAACTTGGTTCCACAGAGCAGGCACGTAGCCAGAGTTTGATATTTAGGGGGGGCACATACATGTAATCGATCGAGGAAAAAAAAAAGGGGTCTTCAAAATTTCAACCGATCCTGGAAATTTTAGGGGGGCACGTGCCCCCCGTGCCCCCCCCCCCCCCCCCCCCCCCCCCCCCGTGGCTCAACGCCTGCCACAGAGTATACGACGTAGGCCTAGTGGATGGAAAGTTAACTTATACTTGGATTTCTTCTTGGAATCTACAAAGATTGCCTCTGAGTGGAAAGTTAAGTATGACGATGGTTTATCCATATTCACTTCTTTGTGTATGTATAAACAGTATGTATTAATTGATACATGTTTTAAAAGGCGGATAAAGATCAATAATGCCAAATATCAATGTTAATTCTGATCGAATAAATCATATGTCGAATGTTGGTGAATAATAGGCCGCCGGAAGTTTGTCTTTCATTCCTTTTGTACATGTAGGTTGCCGGTCA